>VCMS01000333.1:0-58901 GCA_022539475.1 Gracilaria domingensis
TGATGTTGTAACCAGACACCGAGATTCATGGCCCCAAGGAATTCACCGCTTCTCGAACTCGTCGCTATCGGAGCTCACGAGGTTCATATACTCTCGACGAGGTGGGGGTGGGGCAGACTTGGTCGAAGAAGGTTCGGCATTACCGGAAGTTTTAGGGGTTTTCGTCAGTTCAATATCAGGTTTCGCGTGAATGCCGACATGGAACCCTGCCGCATGACGCATATCCTGTATCGGTTTCCATAGCAACTCCGAAAACTTCTGAAATCGAGCAGGCAACTCACCGGAGTCAGAACCAGATACGGTATCCATCCGTATCTCCGAAAACTCTATCCAGTTCCTCATCTGATCAGCCCGTAAGCTATAGAGGCTATCGTGGGTGCATATGGTTTCGAGGTCTGTCAAAAACTCCTTAGCCAGTATTCGCAGGTTTGTATCGCATTCATCACTCAAGGTCTCCACCGATCCACTAGTACTGCTCTGTGGCACATCCTTTGTGTTGAATCGAGTACTCTGGCTTGGCGGGGCATAACCAGACTCCCGTGTCTCTAGCGCTGTATACTTCAACGTCTGCATATTCATGTAAATGTATGGTTTCACCATGTGCTGAACGTTCGTGTATCCAAGATGAGCCGCAAAACAACTCCATGCCCATACGACCTCACTGATAGCGAATCCCAGTCGATCACAGTTGTCTTTGGAGAACGACGTAAAAGTGGGTATGTACACAGATGGTGCATGGTTCACTTTTCGTTTCTTTTTCGGTTGTTTCTTCTTCATCATTCGGATGTTGTCGTTCTCTCCCATTATGTGGCCGAGGTATGATAAGTATATAACGACCTCAAATGGGTTCACAGCTGTTGGTGGGATGAACACTGTCGTCTTCAGAACCTGCTTTCTCCTGGTCATGAAATAACCAACCAGGCATCGCACCGGTAGGTATATACCCATATCCATAGAGAGAAGGAAAAAATCGCGCAGTCTCTGGTCCTCATCCCCGTCCTTCTTGTCAAGAAGCTTCGTTACAAGATATCGTTGTTCCACAGGTTTGTTATTCACAACACTCTTTCGCAGCTGTTGCAGTGTCAAGTTCTGGAGGTTCTTGGAGTTAGTGGCCTCCTCAAACATCTTCCTTGCCTCCGGAATATCCTTATAGTTCTCGGCGCAGAACTCTATTAACCCTCTAAACCCCACGTCCCTTGGCGATCAGGGCCTCCATCGCTGTTTGCCAAAGCATCGCGAAGAACCAAGAAAAGTCTGACATATGCATGGAACGCCGGAGGCGGAGCACTCATGTCGATAGGATGTATCTCCTCTCCAACATCGGTGGAATCCATCGCTTCAGCGCAAACAACGGAGGCGAGCCTTTAAATGGCGACTTACGCTGGGCACCCCCGCTTTCGGCAGCTCCTCCCAGCGCACTGCCAGTCTCGTCCGTGTCCGTGTCCGCTCGGAGCGATAGCGTCGCGTGTCGGAGCGATAGCGTCGCGTGTCGGCCACGTCGCGATTCGGAGCTATTGCAACGGTCCCGTATTGTGCTAAAAGTCGCGGATCAAGTGGATGTGAAGCGCTAGTTTTCTCTAGTTTGATATATGTGTACGGCGTGTGCAGCGAAATCACTGCCGGAAGTGCCGGGAGGAGTGTTTTGGGAGGTCTCCGGAAGGCGCCGGAATGTGACCAGAACGTGCCCGCGGGCGGGGGGGTCCGGTCGTGTTAGGGTAGGTACCCTAACACGACCGGACCCCCCCGCCCGCGGGCATAAAATCGCACATCTTTCAAAAAATCGTCCAAAATGTGCCCGCGGGCGCGGGGGTCCAGTCGTGTTAGGGTAGCTACCCTAACACGACCGACCCCCCCCCCCCCCGCCCGCGGGCACGTTTTGGACGATTTTTTGACACGCTCTGGAGACCTCCCAAAACACTCCTCCCGGCACTTCCTGTACCCACTGCGTCACCTCAGTGCACCATCCGGGAAATTAGGGAGTGTCTGGAGGGTGGAGAAGACGGGATGGTCACCTCAGTGCACCATCCCGGAAATTAGGGAGTGTCTGGAGGGTGAAGATGACGGGATGGTGCACTAAGGTGACGCAGTGGGTACAGGAAGTGCCGGGAAAAGTGTTTTGGGAGGTCTCCGGAGGGTGCCAGAATGTGGCCAGAACGTGCCCGCGGGCGGGGGGGGGTCGGCCGTGTTAGGGTAGGTACCCTCACACGACCGGCCCCCCCCCGCCCGCGGGCACGTTTTGGGCGATTTTTTGAAAAATGTGCGATTTTATGCCCGCGGGCGGGGGGGTCCGGTCGTGTTAGGGTACCTACACTAACACGGCCGACCCCCCCGCCCGCGGGCACGTTTTGGACGATTTTTTGAAAAATGTGCGATTTTATGCCCGCGGGCGGGGGGGTCCGGTCGTGTTAGGGTACCTACCCTAACACGACCGACCCCCCCCGCCCGCAGGCACGTTCTGGCCACATTCCGGTGCCTTCCCGGGACCTCGCAAAACACGCCGCCGCGCAGTGATTTCGCTGCACCCGGCCGCCGGTACGTTGACGCCGCTGTCCACGTGTATTTGCGGGAGTAGGCTGTACATGGAAGTGAATGAGTGTACTCTTGACTACTATGCAAAGCATCTGAAGAGCATGATTAGAGAACGCGACCATTGCTCGCGTGAGTCATCATTGCGCGAACTCCACGACTCTAAAGCGTACAATCAGTGTGCGAGCGGCCACGGACAGGACACGGACGAGACTGGCAGTGCGCTGGGAGGAGCTGCCGAAAGCGGGGGTGCCCAGCGTAAGTCGCCATTTAAAAGGCTCGCATCCGTTCTTGTATCGTCCAGAGCGAGCGTATTGTTGATATACACCTTTCACTGCAATAGCTGTTCAAGATGAAGCCAACTCGTGTTCGAAAGCGTACGCAAAGCGTGACTCCTCGCACTCGGCGGAGCACTCGATTATTGCAAGGTGGAATGCGGCTTTCTCTGCAGATGGATATTGAGGATGAAGGAAAGGTGATAGTCGGGGAAGTGTTCTACGCCGCGAGTTGCACGGGAAGCAATTTGACCCAGGTCTTGTGGTGGTTCATAATATTCTCATCAGTCAAAGCGGTCAGACGTTCTACCCTTACCGGGCGGAGGGCCTGGATCTTCCACAATATATCCAGGATCTCCGGACGGCCGCTCCTTGGGATGAGAAAATGATGGAACCGGTGGCAGCCAGCATTCCGGCGTCGAAGCGAGGAACGGTGAGCGCTATGAGTGAGGTGATGACGCCGACAAGCCGCACGGAGCCAATTCGAAGTTCATCAACACCGAGAGGTAGCGCATCAGTAGCACCTCCGCGGGCAGGTCCGTCGTCTTTTACGAAGCGGTCTATGGAGACGAGAGCATCCCCAGCTACGAAGCGGACAGGTCAAACAAAGTCTACCTTCGCTGCGAAGCCCACTGCGTCGAAAAGGGCTTCTCCTGCGATGAATCAGACCGTCGACACAAGGGGATCTTCTCCGTCGAAACAGACGGTTCAGCAGGGGACGGCTGTGCAAGAGGAGGAAGATGAGATCATGAAAGGTACCCTTCCAGACGCGGATGCGCAATCCGCGCAAGGAGCTGGTCCATCTGTACCCCAAACTGCACCAGAAACTGAGGAGCAGCAGGACGATGACGTTGTGCTTCTGTCCGCAAGAATGGCACGTTCAAGTGTTTCTGGCGAGCGGTCTGGAACACAAGGGACACCTACTCGGAGCAAGACGTACAGACGAATTCGTCAGAAGGTACCAAAGGTGAACCTCAATCAGTACCGGATGGTTGCTGTTACTGTTGACATCACTCTGGTGGACACTCCGCCCAATTTACTCCGTGGAGTAAGTAAACGCCACGTTGAAGCCCTTGTGAAGAGTATGGAGGAGCGGGGGATATTGCAGTCGATGGGTTCTCCAGTGGTGGCCTTACAAGATGCTACTACGGGAGAGAGGGATACTGACAAGGGACGCCTAACGAAGAAGTGCTTCATTGTAGATGGTTTTGCATCGTCTGAAAGCTATACAATATTTAGCAGCGACTGGTACACCGAAGTGGAACCGATTAGCCAAGTTTTGGCGTTGCAACCTGCTGATACGAAGAGATGGGAGGCCCATTGGGATGAAGGAATTGTTATGTGTTGCTTCGTACCTCAATGAGTCGACGAGTACCATGCGAAGGATGATGTTTGCAGACAAGATACACTCTATAGTTAGTGTGGTCGCCATTCTAATTGAAGATGTTGAAGGGGTGACGCCGGCAGACGTGGATCCTGCAGAAGTGACAGAAGTGTTGAAGGAGAGCCAACTGATTGGGACTGTGCAAGAGCGTCAGTACCTGAGATATGCCAATTTCGCCCTGCAACTCATGTCTCGTGAGGGAATGCTGGCCCATTTCGAGGATATATGTGAGACTGTGAGTGACATAGGTCTCACACATCTGTCCCATACTCCGCTATATGTTTTGGATGCCGAGGAGTTTTCCTTCATTCTTGATTGTCTTCAGATGTTTCTATTGAAGGGCAAGTCGACGAAGACGAAGCAATGGAAAAGCTTTGAGGAGGTTCGAGGTTTCTTTTATGATAGAGCAGTGTCTCTGTTCCGCGCGGCTAGAGCAGTGAGGAATGAACTGAACGAGGAAGAGTCCATGGAAGTGTTCCTGAAACGAGAAGTCAGTCTTTCTGCTCCATCGAATGAAGATGACCTTGAAGACCCAGACAACAACGCAGCTGTGTATCAGTTCCTTTTGGGACAAGTTGTGAACTTCAACACATTGCCGCGTGTTCGGAGCAGGACGAACTCAGTTAGAACTGCCACGACTTCCGTTCAGAATCGATTGCGGACGATGCTCAAGGTAATTCCGCCCCCGCACCAGTGAAGCAGTCCGTGACGAAGAGGAGGACTCCCGCTGCTGCTGCTGCAACATCTGCCAGTGAAGAAGGGGAGCCGCGAAGAAGTGCACGAGAACGGGCGCAGGTGAGTTATAGGGAAATTGAGCACGGGCGAAATCGAGGTGCCATAGAAGTTCTGGATAGCTCTGAAGAAGAACAGCGGGCTCCGCCGAAGAAGAAACGGAGAAAGACTTTCACATAACAGATGAGATCTACTCTGAACAGCATGACACCGGATGACCTGATGTCTCAACTAAATGAACATGTGCTGAGAGGAAGGTCGATGAAGGTTCAGTTCGTGGCATTGGGAGAGGGAGCGAATGCAGAGAACGCAGGCAGTTCTGCATTTGTGGATGACGAAGAGCTTCTTTCTGTGACCGTTCCACGGGTTGTCACCGTCGAGAAAGATGCTGCGCCAGACGATCAGCAAGAGACAGGTGGGGGGTCATTTGATGACGAGTTACCTACAGCTCTTCCGGAATCTGAGGAGCACGGACTTGTTCGAGGTGACCCATATGTTGGCCCACCGAACCCATCATGGTGCGGGTATGCCAGGCTGAGACCGCAGGAATGGCAAGGGAAGAACGTAATTGAGCACAAGGACCCCTGGCTCAGAGTCATTCACTTGCCGAAGGGACATAGGTCGGAGCTGCTAAGTGTCTCGAATCTCAGAGATGTACACCATCTTGTCTTTTGGCACGCTGCAAGGGCTGAACATCGCCTACGGGCGGAGACATTTGGTATGCAGTATCCTCGTACTCGACCGATAGGTATGGATGATGAAGAGGTGCTGTGGGTTGCTGCGAAGGAGCATGACGAATTTGGGCAAATGTTCTTCGCCCGAATGCAAGCTGAGCTAAGGCAGAATGTATTGCGTGCTTGATGGTTTTGCGACGGATAATGGTGTCCCTAAATGGGAGGAGTTGGAAGAAGTTCGGGAGTTCGGAGATGTGTCGGGGAAGTTGGTGGACTTCTTCGAGAATGAGTATGGAGCGATGCCGGATATACGGAAAGGAGAGGAACAGAAGTCGTTTGTTCAAATAATCAACGATGATGAAGGATGAAAGGACGGTAGCGATGGACCATTTGAGGGGAGAGTGATGTCGACACGTTGGGGTACGGTGGAGAAGCCGGAGGATAATGAGGAGCTCAGGTGGGTTGTAAGGTCGCGTGCTTTACTTGATGTTCGAATGGGTACAATTACTGCGGCTTTGGGACTATGGGACAATGAAAGGGAAGCTGTGAAGATGTACACTCCGAAAACTGGTGGTCGATTTCTGGGGACGACGAGAAAGTGTAAGCGCCAGACGCTGCACACCGACTTCAGTGGTCTGGTTACGAAGGAAACAATGAATACTGGCAACCCCGGATACTTTGTAATGGCCTCTGGGAAAGAGGGCTTTCCTCTCTGGGTGAGCGCTGGAAGCCATCAACTGGTGGGGATGAACAACCAACAGTTGCGAGTGATGTCGGAGGTGTATCCAGCGAAGAAGATAATCATCCCACCGTACTCTGTATTCGTGGGCCGTGGGGATGTGACACATGCTGGAGCAAGTGGGAAGGACAAGGTGGATAGGCCGGAGTCTATGGATTTGCTGGTTAGATACCACATGTACATGGTACCAGAGGGCTACGCACTACCTGATGCTGTTCATCGGGTGCGGGATTTCCGACCCACGTTTGTCAATGGTGACGAGAAGGAGGAGGCGGAGGATGAACTGTTGTCCGATAAGGAGGGAGGGGCGGTTGACATGGACGAAGACCAAATGGTCGTGGAGATTGGTGTGGAAGCGGACGCTGGTAGAACCGAAATGCTCGAGAGTAGTAGTGATGACTATTTGCCAATAATGAGGCTGCGAGCGCCTCGAAGTGGATGAGAATGAGATGATTAGTAAATTATGTGTGTCTTGCGAGTATTAAGAGTAGTATACTATTACAAGGCTATACATATGAACATAGAAAAGGTGCGGCAGGCTGGTAATTGAACAAATGTCAAACGTCTTTGGTCCAGTTGCGTCTAATTGCAACATGCCAAATGCTCGGTATCGTTAACATCATTGGTGGCACCAGTCAATTCGCAATTGAACATGTAGCGTCCTAATATTTCTGAAACTGCACTTAAGGTTGCTTTTAAGAGAAGTATGAAACTGAGAAGTCTATACAGTTCCTGTCTATGCAGTACTTGTGGCAGTATGGTGACTGTATCAGGAAAAATGGCAGAGGAACAGAGAGACTTGGCGGAAATTTTACCAAATACCTTGTCTAAGTTCATATATGCCAATGGTTACGGTATATTAAGTTCCGTTGATGGAACGTTGAGAAGAGAAGGAGAGTCAATTCCAGAAGAAGTTGTGAAGTGTATGAAGTTCATTGACGAACGTGTTGGTTTCGGACTTGTCACAGGGGGTGATGTGGGCGACGTGGAGGGGAAAATGGAAGGACTCGGAGACTATAAGTTTGGTGTCTCGGCGAATCATGGAGCTTTCCTGCGTTTCTCTGACGAGAGGGAATTAAGGGTGCATTCAATGATCACACCCTTGACCACACTGTTGACGGACTACTGTTCCTGGCAAGGGATTTGAATAGGAGGCATGGTATTGTGAATGATGATGACAAGGGGTTCGTGGAGACCAGAAGTGATAGTGGCCTTCCCAATTTCGTGTACAACAAACTGTGGCAGTGGAAAGAAGAAGTGGATTCTGCTATTGGGGACCTGTTGCAGAAGATGGATGCGTTTGTTATCTATCCCGGCGATAAAGGTTGCGAAATTGTGGACAAGCGATACACAAAAGGAAGCGGAGGAGAAAATCTTGTGGATAATGAACCGAGATTTATTGATACGGATGACGTCGTGACGTTCGGAAGTGCTTTGAGCGCCGGGCCTTTGAATGAGGTAGGCGTGTACGGCGTTCACGTCAAAGAAGATTGTATCCCGGGTGGAGTACACAACCCTGTTCAAAAGCGTGGAGGATGTACATTCGACAATTATGTTGGTGGCTCTGTTGTACGGCTACGAGGAAAAGCAGCACGATAAAAACCACCATGAATCATAGAAGGGTATTGAGATATATACGACACTTTTATTACTGAGATCTCATATCATAGCTAAGTATTACAGGCATCGTAGCACTGGAAACAAATTCCAAGAGCATTTCTGAACCATTGACACTTGCATTTTCTGTACCCGTACAGTTCTGCCACCCTTCTGATGGTCTCATGCACGTCCTCCACGCCATCAACAAGATATGTTACCGCTGCTGGATGGTCTTCTCCCTACACATGAACTGCCAGGGTTGCCATTTCATATAGAGGGCCATCATTGGAAGCATTCCCGAAAGCAACGATTAAATATGTGTCGAACTGGGGGTCGTTTCAACCAAGGCTAGCGCCCCACTATTTTTCGTGAAACGAATGTCCCCTATGTCACAGTTTTCATCTTGAGGGTACGCAACCAGGTTCGGAAAGGATGTCAACACTTTTGAAATACCGGAGTTAACTTCTGTTTTCCACTTCGACAGTCCATTGTACGTGAAGTTAGGGAGTCCACTGTCTTTTCTAGTGCTCACCACTGCTTGTTGACGCTCTTCGTGAAGTCCGTGCGATTCATTTAAGGAGAGTGCAAGTCTCTCAAGTTCGGCTGCACATCTTTCGTAGCCTTCCCTGTCAAGGTCCTGATCAATTTCGGTACCATTGGATAATCTCACCCGTGCGCCTTGGTTTCCAGAGATGCCAAAAGTGTAGCCACCCAGGTGCTCCATGAAATTCTCGGCATCCTCTATATCTCGCCCAGCAGCAATTCCGAAACCAACGAGTGCGTTGATGTACTTCATGCATTTGACTGTTTCGGCAGGAATGTTCTCCCCAGCTCTTTTCAGAGTACCGTCAACATCACTAATCACGGCGTAGCCATTTTCGAATATTTCGTTAGCCAGCTGCTGAGGAGTTACTTCTTGGGCTCTAACTTCTGAGTTATACATGTTTTGAAAGCTTTCGAAAGGGTTCGTTTTGCAAATGAGTGTGGGTATACGAATGAGAAGGATGTGATTGATGTTCACAAGGTGTTTCGTAGTATAAAAAGAGTCTAAGAACGACTATATACGGGTATTGTAGTACTGTTTTAAAACTTTACTACGACGAGAAGCTTTTGCATCGATTTGCAGTAAAGAAAGGATGATTTAGTCATGAATTATATGTACGGGTTCAAGTGGGTAAAGAAAACTATGAATATCTTCAACATGAGCTTAGAAATCAAGATCAGTAAAACAACCTCCATTAAGGGTTGAAACCCATAAAAGGTTTACCTTACTTTATACGGGTGCCCCAAGTATTGCAAAGCCTTAGTTCTTCAGAAATACCACAATTTTGTACTTGTTTCGTTACTACTATCGTGCACTTTAATGATATGGAATGACCATTTTCTATCTAGCAAAATCTTAGCGAAGTATTAGTGATAAGGGATGTAGGATTTAAAGGGGCATATTTGAACCACAGAAGGACGAACAATATAAGTAATGTAATAAAAACAGGTCATTTCGATAAAGTAACTTTTATGTTTAACTATCTCTAAAAGGTTTACAACAGCGAAAAGTCATGTGTTCTAACCTCAAAGCTGGGGGAATGGGGAGGGGGATAACTTTTCCTTAACAACGTTGACGTAGTTTGTATGAAAAGGAGCGGGGTCACCGCCTACAATGTTTCTTTCTTGGCGGAAAAAGTCGTAGAAGTACGCGTTCCTAAACTGAAAGTCGGAGAAAGAAGTAGGGAAGCCAACGAGAGTTTTCCCATATGCAAGAAGTCGCCCAACGGTCTCTTCCAGGTTGAAAGTAGTACCTGTCTTAAGCGAAACTATCTTCAACAGCTCTTTCATTATTGTGAGCACAACCGTACTGCACTCCGTAGCGACTACGTCCATAGGAATGAAACCTCTTGAGGCCCCGACGATGTTGAACGCTGATAGCCACACGAGCTTCTCATAATAGCTTACGAGAAATGTGTCTTCGTCGACAACCCCGCAAGTGAGACCCATAGACCTAAACCTGTCTGCAACGTTGGAGGCCCACTTTCCTGTTGCGACAGTGACACCATCCGGACTTTGAGGAGTGACACCATCCTGCGGAGCTGCGTTTCTTGAGGGGACACCAACGTATAGGACAACTTTTGAACATGTGTCCACACCGAGCTTCGAAACCAATGGTATGATGTCTCCATTCTGGAAGAAAACGAGATTCTCTCTGAGCGAATAAGGGCAAGCCTGAATTACGGTCTCCAGGGTGTTCGTTCTTCCACAAACTAGTATCGGTACATCAGAAAGATGAGAGGTAGCAGCCATGCTGCAGAATTCGTGTGCGGAAATGACCGTATCTTCTTCGTTCGCCAGCATGGTACCTATACGCCCCCTTCCAACAATAACGGCCCGAGTCCTTCGGGCGGGAGATGAGGCCTGAGGGACGTCAGAGTATCTGGGACTCGGAGGCGGAGTGGGAGGCATGTCGGACTGGGAGTTCATTGCAAGTGTTCGAATGTTTTTGTGTGACGATAGAAATGGAAGATGGGGCGGAGAACTGCTGGGGTAAAGAGTGATACTTAAGTAAAAACGGTTGGGAAGCGCAGAACGGGAACATGGTTCACTTTGTGAAAGTGAGCGAAATGTATGATATGTGATTGTACTGAATGAATGATAGGGCTTGTATGAGACGACAAGCCACAAAGTGTGATGATGTTTTATGAAAGGTAGGTTGAAGAGTAGAAAGTGTGCAATGAATGAAACTGATTTCGAACCTGAGTTGTAAAGTAGTTGTAAAGTACGAGTTACGGGGAGCTTGAATACAGGATGAAAGGAGCCATTTTGGCTTCATAAATGACGTGAACGGGTTCTATAGCTTCACTTGGATTGCCATAATTAAAAGGATGGAGTTGGATTGCGCCCGAATACGTCTATAAAGGTCGTAGAAGCACTTATGAAGGAAGGGGTTGTAGACATGTTATTGTTGATGACGGTGGAGCCAGGGTTTGGAGGACAGGCGTTTATGGGGGGTGTTCTTGATAAGGTGCGACATGCAAGGGAGTTGTACCCAAGAATAGGGATACAGGTGGATGGGGGTATTGGACTGAGTACTGTGAAAGCAGTAGTGAAGGCCGGTGCAAACATTTCAGTTGCAGGATCTGCCATCTTTGGCTCGAGTAACCCAGCTCATGTCATAGCTGGTTTTCGAAAGGTTGGTTAGAGATAGTAGCATAAATTTATTGTTTATTACATTGTAACCTTTACGTGTTACCACGACTATATTCTCCGTCTCCATTGGAGATGTATTTCTCTTGTATCACAACCGGGAAAGGATGTGAGAGAACATAAATATATCCCCAGTGGACGCTGAGAGGGAGGATGAACTACTCTACGTGCTACCATTGTTACCCATCCGGTGTCGAGTGGTGACATATTCTTTTTTTGTCACAACCCACAAAGGATGTGACGGAAGAAGAACATGCCCCCAGTCGAGACAGAGGGTGAGCAACTCTAAGTACAATCACTAGTCCCTAGCTTGCCTCCACTGGCAATATCTTCCTGTTTTGCTATAACCATCGAGTGGGGTTATGGTGGAAGAGAAAAATATCGCCGGTCGTAGCGAGGTGGGTGGGGACTATGTGAAGAGGGGACAGAGAGATGGCGCTTAAATAGTGGAAGGTGCGGAGGTGTACAGTAGATGTTTTGGCGGGAAATGGGATGAGGGAAACAGGGACAATCATGGTGCTGGATATAGCCCGTGTGGTTGGACAGTGGGGGTGGACAGCACAGTTTAGCTCGATTGCACTGTATCGCAGCGGAAACTTCGATCCAACTACTACTTCTTTTTCTGAAGATGTCGAACGGATACGTGAAGGATGAGGAGCTGTTGGCGCTGTTGGAGGGGGAGGAGGTACCGCTGACGCCGTCACCAAAGCGGGAAGAGGACGTGATTACGGCGGCTGGTCGGATGTCGCAGAAGAAGGAAGTGGCTGATGAAGGAAAGAAGTGTGAGGCGAGGAGAGGGGATGGTGATGAGGTGGAGAAGGGGGTAGAATTGGAGGTGGAAGGGGTCGCTATGGAGAGAAGGGGTGCGGTGCATCTGAGTCAGTTAGCGGTTGGAAACCAGATAGAGAGTGGGGGCGGAGAGGGTGACAGGGAGATGCGGTTTGTGGGGGAGATGAAGGCGAGGGTGGGGATGTTGGGGTTGGTGATGAAGGAGCAACTGGACGATGGAATTGTGGAGATTGTAACGGAAACGGGCGGTGTGGTGCTGAGTGGGGGTGGTAGTGGTGTTTCGGTTGAGGCGATTTCGAGCCTGCGGAATTCGTTGTCGGTATTGGGAGTGGAGATGAGAAATCATGTGTATGGGATAGTGGAGTGTGCGGGAAGAGAGATTGGAGAGTTGCGGGAGGAGAATAGGGTTCTGAACGAGAGGTTGGACGTGCTGGAGAAGGAGGTGAAGGAGCTGTGCAAGAGGCAAAGATTGGTGGAAGAGGAGACGGTGAAAGGAGGTGTGGAGGGAAAGACGGAGAAGGGAAGTGTGGGAAGGGTGGCGGTGCAGAAAGGGTCTCCTGTGACACCGAAGACAAAGGGTGGTGGGGTTGGGGATGGGAAGAGCCGTCTGAAGAAGAGGCGTGAGGAGATGAAGAAGGTGGTGGAGGAGGTGCCGCGGGAGGGAGTGGGAGCTCCGGTGGTGACTGGGTTTAGGAGTGCGGCGGAGGTAGCGCGGACTGCGAAGGGGATTCTGAGGGGACAGGAGGAGAGAAGGATGGGAGGGATTTGAAGCCGTTTTGGGGCGAGGCGGGTATACGAGAAGGAGGAGGGTTGTCCACCTGACTTCTACAAAATGACGTTTGCGGAGACGGAGAGAGAGGATGGGAACGCGTGATGGGCGAGAAATGGGTAAATAGCGGGGGTGGTGTGGACTGGGAAGAAGTGATGGGATGATTGAGGTGGGATGAGTTGCGATTAGCATTGCAACATGGGAGAAAATAGAAACGCAAACTAGCACGAGTGCAGTTTTGAGAGAGGGTCGCGGAAAAGAGTGAATGGGGTGGTGCGGCGAAGTAGAACCTCTACAAAAACTAGGGGACCCAAGAACTAAACTGCGCGAAATGGAATTTAATATTCCAAAATTTCTTAATTTATTGAGTGCCAGCCTCTGCTACCCCCTCGCGCGCCCCAAATAGCCGCAAAACTAGCTTAGTTTCCAAAGCGAACAGACTATATTCCACTTTGCGGAACACAAACGCATCCAAAGTGCCGTTCCGGATTCTATATTACTTTGTTTTGTAGAGCAAAGTGCAGTAGCAACTCAAAACAATTTTTTAACATGGAGCACATGGTACGTACCATGTGCTACGTACCGCGTCTACATGGGGTATACCAGCTTAGTCTTTTGATCACATTTCAGCGTACAGAGCTGAGTCGCAGAAAAACCTGGCTTTCTTCCACCGTTCAATTGTTTTCAACGCAAACCTGTTTGGGGATGACATAACCCACTTTTGGTTCTCAACTGCAGAGAGCCCCAGCATTTTCTTTGATATCCTACCAGATCGAGACTGTATAATGCATCTTTCCTCGCTTCTGCAGAATCTTACATGCGACCCTTTCCAGCCTGTCGCACCAGACCGCTGAGAACTCCTTCTGTTTCAGTGTTATAACGCTTGCAGTGCTTCAAATGACATATACAATAGATCGATTTGGCTCAACACACAACGTTTCATAGTTCGAGGTTGAACGAGTAGCCGCGCGCGTCGGCTACTTGGGCCAGTAAAGAATTCATCCAGGTCTTCATCAAAACTCTCAGGTTGTTTGCGCTGCGTTTGCTGCATGGGCGGCTGGAAGATGATTCTATTTTTAATTGCGCAGCAGTGCTAGAAGGTACTAGCAGCGCTCCAGGGAACCAGCCCTACACCTCAGAAATGGTTGCGTTACATTGGGGCATGTGTGTTCACTAGTTATGTGTTTCAAAACTGGTACTCTTACATCTGAACCCTATCTCGGCTATAGATCATTAAAACCAACTCAATGAATGTCACCAGCTAGTAGATTTGTAAAAATGGATCTCACCGCTATGACGGAGAGATAAAAGCTGGAGCTTATAAGCAGTCCGGTGTGATACTTTGAAATTTTTTCTCCAACATCTTTTGCCGCAGTACAATTGCTGGCACACTAAGGCGCTCAATTATCGTGCTTCGACATAGGGGTTCTTCCTTCGCGCCGTATTCATACTTTTATTAAAATTTGCTCTCGAATTGAATGAAGGATTGGCATGAAAGGTTAACGAAAAAGTTGCGAATATTTCTCATATGTTGAACATCATTTGAACAGCCTTTCATGCTCTCAGCCATGCCATTCTCCTAACCGCGCCATTGAAACCGCCAGATTGTGAGCATGAGGGAAAGAAAATATGAAAGTTTAAGAGGCCCAATGTGGCATGGTGCAAGGCTGGAACCCAGGTTTAAAGCCGGGATCCACGAGATGCGGCTCTCACTTACAATTTTCAACCTCAAGTATGAGTCTGGTGTAGTGCGCAACACGACTTGTAGCGAACAAACAGGACGCAGCAAACTGCAAACATAAAAACAGACGCCGAGGCATATCCATGCATCGCGTGCTTGTTGGAACGACAGTAGTTCTGAGGTCAACCAGACACAGATCTTCACAACCTCAAATGCAAGAAATGTACTTCTTGCTCTTCTGCACGAAAGACTAGAATCAACTGATACAACACATAGGATGGCTTACAAGGAAGCGAGGACATCAACCAATGTTACTATCAGAGATTGTGTCGAGCCCAGTTCTTCCACTACATTGTTGAGGCCACAAAGAGATTAACCCTGACTTCAATCGCTTCGATTCGCGTGATTGACAAGAACACCAATAGGCTCAGAACCATGGCAACGGAAGAAGCGCACAGTGGCGCACCGGCGGAGATTGGCTGCGTAAAACCTGAACTCAGATCACCAGCTTGCTCTTCCTTTCGGAGAAGGAGGGACTGGCGTTCATGATCAATTTAATCTCTTCGAACTCGAAAGAATACCACTCATGCGCTGAGAGGTCTTTGCCAAAAGTGTTGTGATACGGCATTTTCATTACGAGTATTATACGGATAGGTTGCGCAAGTTTGTGACGCAGAACGATACTGTCATGCACCACGGTGCAATTGGAGAAATGTATTACTAATTATATAATTAAATGATTGAATTTATTTATTATTTGCTTAATTATTAATGTATTAAATTAATAAAAGGATTTCATCTTTTCTAATACTACAGTACGTCAACTGATTTAGTACTGCTATTAACATATCTATATAGTAATGGTATATTGCAGCCAGCAGCTCTTTCTAGGGACCCGATGGTCCTCATTAAAAGTTGTACAAGGTTGAAACACGGCAAGAAAGTCGGCTGAAAACGAACATCCAGAGGTACTGGCACAACACGTTGGCGAAAAGTACCTTTCGTAGAACTCATGCAGGTTGTCTGCAAGCATTAGAGCAGCGAAGAAGAGCTGTTTGCGAAGTTCAAAATGCCAAAATGGGCATTGGAGATGTTTCGGGGAAGAAGAGGCTCACGTCCAGTGTGGTCAGTGGCGTCTGTGAACCCTAACCAACAGCCAGTACTACGTTTGACGGCATTAAGTACCACCCAAGCCCACTTCCTTGCAGCGTTCCAAGACTGGGACTACTTCGATTCGTTCTTGATTCCACTATTTCAAGATCTCCTCGATCTTTAACGAGGAATGGCACGATGCTGTGCAAATGGTGTATCCAGAAAGCTCTATGTAATGGTGCTTTCAGTTGTGGTGGCTTGGTCGGGCGCTTCAGACCTGCTGGATTTTGTGCTCCACAACGAGCTCACGCCGCGCGGAAGGAGTATCACACAGCCAAGCCGAGGTGCGAGGCACGGAATGGATCTGGCTGGTTCCACCCTTTGGATACATTGTCCAGAAAAATGCACAAAAGTTTTCTTTGATCTATGTCATCGAGATCTGATTCACGACGAAATACTGCACCCGAGAAATGTGAGGGATATGGAATGAACATGGGCCGAACTGGATAGGGCGCTGAAGATACAACGAGCGGTTCAGCCGCACATATGGTGAGGAAAACGCGAGTGATGAGAAAGCCAATAGTGCAAATCTGTTCTTCGACAGAAGCATATGAGCACCATGCGATTATATGCACCAACGGGGTTTATGTTCGGTAAGACATCTCATTGCACTGTGCGAGGGAGCCCATCCAAAGTGCCGTTCCGGATTCTATATTACTTTGTTTTGTAGAGCAAAGTGCAGTAGCAACTCAAAACAATTTTTTAACATGGAGCACATGGTACGTACCATGTGCTACGTACCGCGTCTACATGGGGTATACCAGCTTAGTCTTTTGATCACATTTCAGCGTACAGAGCTGAGTCGCAGAAAAACCTGGCTTTCTTCCACCGTTCAATTGTTTTCAACGCAAACCTGTTTGGGGATGACATAACCCACTTTTGGTTCTCAACTGCAGAGAGCCCCAGCATTTTCTTTGATATCCTACCAGATCGAGACTGTATAATGCATCTTTCCTCGCTTCTGCAGAATCTTACATGCGACCCTTTCCAGCCTGTCGCACCAGACCGCTGAGAACTCCTTCTGTTTCAGTGTTATAACGCTTGCAGTGCTTCAAATGACATATACAATAGATCGATTTGGCTCAACACACAACGTTTCATAGTTCGAGGTTGAACCAGTTTCCGTGCGCGTCGGCTATATGGGCACGTGGTGGGATGGGAAGAAAGAGGGAGGGCAATGAGGTTGAGGGGGGCGTCCCTGTGGATCTGGTGAAACAGCACAGCAATTGTGACTTTTTGCATTCGGCGCAACGTGCAGTAAACGTTGCGGAGTCGGAACAGAGATGGGATCGCGCCCCACGTGCGTTCGACGGTGCGTGGGAAAGGCGGAATGCGTTGGGTGAAATACTTACTAAATATTAAAAGGTGTTTTGGTAAGCGACAAGGATCTTGCAAGAGACAATACGTTTTTGCTTACTTTATCAAAGGGTTGCTTTTCTGAAAGGAGGTGGGCACGCTTACGCTGGGCTCAATTTTCTTTGACCAACCAGGTATAGACCACTAGGCCGCCCCATCTATACTCAGTTCCTAGACGAGACCGTTCGGAAACTAATACTATATTTAAACTATCCTGTATTATCCACGTAGTCAATATGTATTACTTGGAAAAGTCCTGATTTGTATTTTAGTATCAGAAAATTTTTGCTGCTCAAATCCGTTTAAAGTTGTAACCGATAAATTTCTTTTTCCATGAGAACAAAATCTTATTTTTGTTTGAAACTGTGTATCCTAATCTATTTACGTTTCGTTTCAGAACGTTCTTTACAAATATTTGTTTTCTATTTGCTTTTATTCCCATATTGTACAAAAACGAAAAGAAACCGTTATTTCGATAAACAACTTGGTACATATAATTCAGGAGGCCTCTGAGTACATAGAAAGTAATAGCTGCATGTCCGGAGATATTTCCCGTCCGGTTAAATCCCTATTGCGCATATGGAAGCCGTCGAATTTCAGGTGGTTGAGTCTTCGGATTTCGCCATTCGAAACTGGGGATAATGCGAATTTGAAGTAGTTGCTTGAGACAAAGCTCTGAACATGTTCAGATTGACAGATATACATCGTTACTTACAAAATCTCAGTACACTCCAAAAATTACTTGACCGCCTGATGTCGTCTCCGGTTTGGATTGGATATCCGAAAAATAAATGAGAATTAGAGCTCCAGAAGAATATTTGAATAGGATGAGATTACAATGACGATAAAGAAAACAACTATTTTGTTTCAAATAGTGGATATTCTCCAGATGTCCAACAGATGATTTTCAAAACATCGTATTGGATGCACGCATAAAATGTTCTCGAAGTACTTAAGTGGCGTAAACGTTTACTCCCAGGCAGTATCAGATTCTGTGAAACCCGAAATATGTATTTTCGCACTACCCTAAATATCTGAAAGATGCATTAGGGTCTATAAGTGGCACATGTGGAAAAGCTTTTTTAAGTGCCTCTATGAGGCCTCTCCAATCCCCATATTGTGCGCATAGAAAGAATGCAGTGCATATCTCATGTAAATCTATGTGGCTCACTGCGATTCTTATTTTCTTTAAAAATGAACACAAAAGTTTAATTATAGGGCTTCTCAATCGATGCAAAAGAAGAAAAGAATGTTCTTGCTCCCGAAACGCAACTAAAATCGTGAAAATTGAAGTTACCTTTATGACTTCATTCTTTCTTCTTCGAAGAAAAAGTTATGTAACTAGAGATAGTAATGACATTCTCCTTATCAACCCCGACTTCAGCCGATATAATACGAAGATATCCCGCATGTCTTCAGCCTCTATACAACACATTCTGTATACATCTACTACGTTACAATCTTAGACGAACAGCGAATGAAAACTGTCAAATATAAATTGTAATAAGAGCAGCTAATCTGGAAGATACGAATAGAATCTACGAACTGGATTTGAAAACGATTCATGATGAGAACTCAGAAGCGAAAATTGGGACCATATTCGAAGTGTAAATGCACATAGAAAGAAGATACGGAAACATATTTTTATTGAAAAGTAATGCAATTGAATCTCATGAATTGAAAATACTAAGAAAACTTTGTCTGATGGATGTGTCTTCCATGCACCGGAGAAAACCACGTCGGGAATGAAGTGCATTCGCTGTCCCAAGCCAAAGAACTGTTGATATCACTCCGATATACGTATGATAAGCTAGAAACGGAGAAGATATTCTGCTCCAATTCCTCACATATAGCCCATTGTGGAATCAGATTGGTCTCTCAACCCAGAAAAGGGGTATTACTATTCAGAGACTTTAACTGTGCCAACGATATTTCAAAGCAAGAAATAATTTTCGTCACATAAAATGTTTACAATCAACACATTATTGAAGAACCCGTCTTCACTGTTTTCTAAAGTATTGTTTATGAAATTATAGTTGAAGCTCTGAAAAACTCTTTCCGCTTAAAAGATATGAATGTACCAGTGTTACTGAAGGATTACGCTCTCACTGTGATCATATACATTATTCATTCTTTTTGGGTTAAACATGGCCAGCTTTTTAAGGTACTGGTGTAATGGAGATTCTATTTCAAAAGGAACGGATATATTAGAAGGATGTTGATTCTTTTTAAGTTGCACATTTTCGCATCCAAGGTGATCAAGAAGCGTATCCAGATCTTTTTCTATGGATTCCGTATTTATAATATAGTGAGGCCGTAGGGATAAAGACCCGCGAAACGGATACGATATATCTTCAGGATCCTTCGTTTTAGTTGCTAGTTCTTTGTACTTCTTTTGCACAGTTTTAGTATACTTGGACGAAACTGCGTATGATTTATGATTATTTTGTAGTTCATACTTCACCCTAGACAACAATCTTTCACTTGCACTACGCGTCGACGTAATGTAAAGAATTTTTTTACATCCGTTAATGAGGTTTAGAACATCCCCGTCTTGGAGCTCAACGTGGCCCAGATAGGCGACGAATGGGGAGTAGAGCTTTTCAATTTTTCTTTGTAGACTAATGTGATACCCTTGTTGAGAGAGACAATTCCGCAACGTTCGTGTGATTGTAGAGCTTCCAGTTCTATGTCTCTTGTCGTAGAAAACACAGAAGTTGCTTTTATATATGAAGAAGGTGTAAAGAAAGTAGGTAGCTGAACCTACAATTAGTAATAATGCTGCGAAAATAACAGGAAGAATTGAACCCTTTCTCATATCTCCTTTCATCAATACAATATTACTGTTGTTAGTTGCTTCTCCGCACTAAACCTTTGTCATGACACAGATGCTTATAATCATTTCTTTTGAAGAACTATGCGTAAGCAATTCCTTGCATAATTCTAATTTAGTTCTTTGCTGAATTAGAACAAGAATAGTTTATGCATCATTCTTCAATTTAAACGACATTCTTAATTCTTACATATTTTAGACATTCTGAAGTACGTATTGTTGCTTTCTAGATTGCCTTGGTTGTCTATAAAACGCATTACACAGAGCATTTTCGGGGAACACCGTTGTTTTCAATATATACTTCTTCGAAAGGTATTTAACAAATGTTAGTTAAAATAATGATAGAGAGCGTAAGGACCTACTGGACGGCCACCTTGTTTCAAAACGTCTGACCGTTTACTTATATTTAATTGATTCCGGATATACGACGCATATGAATTTGCCTGCAGAGAGGGGAAATGGAGACCTAATGACTCTCTTTATATTTTGAGATTGTCTTCCTTACCCAGATTTTGGTCTCCGCCTTCCCTATGAAGCGGAATTGGGCGCTCTAAGAGAAGTCTTAGCGAAGAGCGTCACCGATTCTGACGTTGGCGGGCGAAATGGGATCCAGGTTGGTAGCCTAGGGCAACAGTTTTGCCGTTAATTTAAAGGTGCGCTGATTCTCGGCCATTGCGACGTACGCTAGTTGCATTAGCCCGGCACAAACTCGTGCAATCAAATTGAAATCGATGATCACAAGACTTTAATTCTTGCCCAGTTAATTTTCATTAAACCAAGTCGTGCGTCACTTGGTCTTCATTTCATCAAAATTCACCGTAATTCTAATAAATGCAATTGCTCTGAAAAGATTTCATTCATTGAGAATGATTTGATCATCTAAATAAAAGCGCTAAACTACGGAAAAGTAAATGAATATCCAATGAACGAGCGTTTAGCTTTGGTAGATGAGCGATAATAGACTACAGGATTGCATTCAAGAAAGCACGACGGCACGGTATGTTTTCGAAACTCCACGTTTGTGCCCTTGAAATCCAGATCGAAATCTAATCATTGAAGGAATAATTATTATCAAAATTGACGTCACAATGTACTCCACTTGGAAGCGAAGAGAGAAGGGCTCACATACATGAAATTGCTTCAAACTCGATTCTTGTTTGTTCTTTATCCAAATCAATATTTACTTTGCAGTAATACTTGTACCATCTTTAGAAAGCGTATTATTCTGAACCTGAGGAGTGTTACTGGCACAGTTTGCAATATTCTCAAATGACTCTCAATTTTTTTTAAATAAATTCCAAAACAAAGCTCTGGCCTTTCCTAAAAGCAAGCCTTCAAGGACACCTATCTAGAAACTGAGTTTCTTCTCTAGATATTTCTGTACAAGTTAACTCACCTGTTTAAACCATGATGCCGAATCCACTTGAGAAGCTGTTCCTTTATCTGCCACCGCCTTTCTGTTCATCATAAAGGGGGGCCCATCCCCGAACAAGAAAGGCATGATATCGTATGGAAACGACATGAAAAAGTCCATAGAGAGACGAGATAGGCTTAGTTACATCTTGTTGTATGCGTTTCGATTTTGCACTCTTCTTGCTTTGGAATGTATTCAAGGAGGCAATCGTGTTCCCTCTCTGTAGTGCTGTGAGAGGTGGTGCTCCGATGGGTGCATAGTAGTAGTTTTATTATTTACTGTGCACAGGGTGCACATCAAGGACCTACAACGTGTCGGGCTTTGCCAGCTGTCGGGTGGCTCTCCCAGAGAGGTGAATTGATGTCCGGATGATATCTCCTAGATAACCCATATTGGAATTATGAAACCTGAAGATGTCCATTTGATCTCCTTAAGATGTCCATATGATATACGTAAATGATGCTCAGATGATGCATGACGTTTATCCAAATGATAGCCGCCTGATACGCATATGATGTACGAAGAGATTTCCATTGGATTTTGTGATGTCCAAATGATGTACCCTAGATTTCAGGACATCCATTGGACATATCTTCGTGCATCATATGAATATCTTTGGAACAGTTTTTGTACATCCAAAGGGCATGTAAAGGGCATCAATTAGGTGCATCCAACGGAGTACCATGGCCTATCATTCGGATATCCTGGATGCTTAGAAGATATTCAACTGATATCGCATAGATGTCCAAATTTTCATCTAAAGGACATCTATTGCGCATCAATTTATCTCACAGGGCCTCCGGGACCCTCCCTATAGGTAGATAGTTTATATTATTTTGGGCAGGTGGCTTCTGCTCGTGTTAGGTGGACGTAAGGATCCATTGCGCGGCGGAGCTCACAGTTGTGGATATCGTACTCCGGCAGCCGACTATCTTATCGTCTGGTTTCTCGAAGCGTCTTCCTCCCGTCACTACCGATGGGCCGCGCCCATCTCGTGGCAAGGTTTTTGCTTTCGTTGCGTGCTCCTGTTCCTTAGCTTGGGAGCTGCGTAATTTATTCCCAAACCCGGGCATCGGACGTTGTCCCAGTCAACGCTGTACTACATTTTCCGTTAAAGTACAACGCTCCTTCTCTGCGCTGAGCATTCTTATTGACTAGCGGCGCCATTCTGAAATCTGGATTCTATTCTCCAATTTTTCTTCTCTGATATAAAGGAGGGGAACATGAGAAATTTATATCTTTTGCGTGGGAAGCTAATTTGTAGCACATTTTACATAATCATGTACTTTTATGGCTTACGTATCCCATAAGTTTAGATGATCTGGTGCAGTTGGTAGTGGAGAAGATCGGGAAGACGCTGACCTTTTTCAGACGGCCATTTGCACGTGTGACTTGTACACCAACTTATAGTTTTCTGAGGTGTACAATATTCGTATCAAGAGAGGAATTGAAAATTTTAATGTCACGAGAACAGGATACAACACCATTCATGATAGAATTCGAAGCCTGGCTTTGCTGTTTGGGGGTGATGTTAAACACGGTGAGAAGAGGGTCCAGCATGATACTGATCCTCTTGTTCAGGTTTCCTTCAACTCCAACCCATCTTGGTCAACAGTTATGAAAACCAGTATTTTTCCAGAGTCTTTTCTCATATGCTCCCACCCTCTGCCGGGTTTTAAAGCAGACGTTTCTACTTCAAGAAAGATTTGAAGGCATCATCAGATTAATTTCCAGAAACGGGTTCTCCAGCACGCATGCTCTCTTCCGTCATGCAGTTGAAAATTTAAGATGAGTCAAGGAAAAATTTTGTTCTTGTTTTCGAGCAATGAGCTTGGACAAATTATTTCGAGCTTGCCATTTTCTTCCACTTCACTGGCGCTTCGCCACCTCTCCTCCCCTGTGAGCCCTGGTTATAGGCTGTGTTAGCCCAAAATAATTCCTAAATGTGACCGCCTTGCCTGCTATATTCTCAAAATGTGACCCGTATGTTGCCACCTGGGACTGCAGCAATTTTTCCAATTTATTTTTTCTCCCCATATGAGACCGAATATGGTTCCGCCCGTTCTCCCGAGCGGTATTCGATTTCCGGGTGACATCTCGGTGGAACGGTGGCCCCAATGGAGGCCACTACTGTCGGCATGCCCTGCATTGGGCTCTCAAATGAAGCACGCTGTTGTCCACGCTGGATCAGCATTTCCGTGTTTGCTCTGCTTTTTCGTGGCATTCCTCTTTTGCTTCTTTCTTCAGCTCCTCGCCTTCTGGGTTACCATCATGCTTCCCTGACGGAGCTGTGTCCAGTTCGATATCTGGCAATTCCTTGACATGTCGCGTGTGCAGCCGACCCAATCCATCTCCAACAAGAGCTTGTATAGAAAGGTTCGTCTATCATCACAACGTAATCGCCTCGCATAAACCGCCATCTGACCCGTTTTATCAGAATGACATTCCGGGTGAACTATATGGCACCTGAAACAGTCGTTATAGCGATGCGCAACTCTTCTGACGCAGTGCTGCAGAAGAACCCAGAGCAGGCTTTCCGTGGAGAACCACTTTCGTAGCCCCATTCCTGTTCTGGTTTGGCATTACGTTCTTGCTCTTTGGTTTGCTTCATTTTCGTGATGTGGATCGAGGAACTTCCATAGCCTTCATGATGGTTGGCTCCATTGCATTTCTTCCCGGTGTCTACGTAACATATAATTTCATACAAACATTGCGTGGAGCTCGTGGTTTTCATCTATCACAATGTAAGTTTTATTCCAAATGCACTCAGTTCTTTCTTGTCTTTCATCCTTTTTGTTGACATACTTTGTTTCCTTTTCATGCTGTTGATCAGTTGCTCACTGGGATGAATACAGATGGTGACAAACAGCGATACATACATGCGTATCCCACGGTCAATATATCTTGCTTATTGTTTCAAATATGTATGCAGCATATGAGCATTTCGCGGTCTCTGCACAACCCGTATCTTTTTATGATTCCACTTATGTCATCTCCATCATTCCATAAATGCGTCTCGAAAAGATGACGTGCGACACGCATTGTTCATAGCCGCTCTCCTTTCTGTTGCCGGAAAGCACCGAACATTCGTACACGTTTATATATTCGTTAGTCCTATGCCCATGTCAGTAAAAGCACCTCAACCCAGCCACCCGTGTACAATCTCCTCATTCCACCCAACAAGTTATAAAACACAAAAAAGACAACCGGAAAAGTCAAACTACACACTACGACGATGTCTTTACATGGGGCGAGGACTGAGACAGAAACTTTCCAACAGTCCCTTGCGCGGCATCAATCCCAGGTCTTAGTCGTTCATACACCAAAAAACTAACCGCAGTCGACGGAGCAATCTTGAAAAGGTTCGGCAGCAACACCCAAAAATACCCTGCCATCCCATCTGGTTCGCTATTTCCTTCCACGCACTGAAGAACGTTGTAGATTCTGAACCTGATCTCGCGTCAAATCCTGCAACCTGCATTCGTCTTTGGCACCTATCGATTGGATACGTTGCTATCTGGCTGGTCATATTTGTTAGAATTCCGGCCACAACCAACCCGCCTGGAGTTGGCGAGTTTGTCGTGTCGCTATTGCGCCTTGTCAGAATCGGTAACAAGCATGTTTCATATACAGCGAGCTTGACGCCCGTAAAAGCGATGCTTCCGACCAGAGCTGGGAACAAACCGCGATAAGCGCTTCGTACGCCTTTCATGCGCATCGCTTCATTGATTCCATGAAACGGACCGCGGTATGGCTCAAAGCCCTGTCCTTGCATTGCCAGCCATGCACGCATGAAATGGAATGGGTACGTAGCTGTTTGACTCACCATGCCTGCTACCCCTCCTGCGAATAGCGCAACCAAGGTACGGTTATTACCTCTACTCATTGCACCGGATGAAGAGTTTTCATTAGACCCTGAGCTGGTGCAGAAATGTAGGTTGCAACTTCAGAAGAAGTAGCCAGCCGCGTAACCCAAGCAGTTTGAATTATAATGCTCGGCACTATGCGCAAGATATTGGCTCCATTCTGTCTGAACAGAGCCCGTCTGATGCTGGAATCCTCCGCGATCATATGTCGCATGCTAGCAATCCATCCGGCAGCGAACTGAACTCGCTCGGCTGCGTGAAGTCGATGCTGATGGGGGTGTCGAATGGATGGCAACAGTCGAGCGCAGTGCGCAGAGAGCGGCAGGGAATGGTGAGCGCGGCTGGTGCGACGGAAAGTTGTACTGCTCGAGCTCGGACGATGAGACGGCCATCTCGGTGTGCAGAATGACGTGCGACGGGTCGTTGTCGACGAAGGAGGTAAGCTTGATTGACTCGGTGGTGGACACGAGCGTAACCTCGTGCAGCTTGACCTGAAAGTTTAAGAGAATATCCAGAAAAAGGCGTGGACTGCAGCGCAAGCTGTAGGAAGGGTGCTGCGGCGACCTAGTGCTGATGCGACCGTTGACTAGCAGCAGGCGGAGCTGCTTGCACACGTCGGAG
The DNA here is from genome assembly GCA_022539475.1 of Gracilaria domingensis. Lineage (NCBI taxonomy): Eukaryota > Rhodophyta > Florideophyceae > Gracilariales > Gracilariaceae > Gracilaria > Gracilaria domingensis. Next base: position 25,606 of record VCMS01000333.1, read on the forward strand.
CACGCGTGCACGACGAAGTAGAGCGAGTTGGCGGCGGAGCGGAAGCTCAGCGAGGGAGCGCAGCAGCAGCAGGAGCGGCGGCAGCAGCACACGCGCAGGCGGCTCGTACGGCGGCGTGCACTGCAGCAGGTTGTCCCGCTAGAGAAAGGCGGAGCACGCCTCGAAGCACTTTAAGGCGGTCTGCGACCCGTTGATTTGGCGCATCATGAGCGCTGACGGTGTTGACCAGCGGCGCGAACTCGCCCAGCTTGACAGGGTCGTTGATGATACGCAGAAGTGCGCCCATACACGCCTCCCCCAAGACGTGTAGATCCATGCGGCAGGCGAAGAGCCCCCACAGAAGCGCACCCATGGCGCTTTATACTTGGCGACGCCAAAATTGGCCCCAAACGGCTGACAGTCGGCAATCCTGTCTGCCGCGGCGTGGCGCAGAGCAGCTTGCGCGCAATGCTAGCGCACTGGTGGTGCGTGGCAGCAGCCCTATACTTCGCCGCTGAGCGGAGAGGTGCACATCGCAAACCCGGACGACAAGCACTTGCATGCCTCATTGCGCTCACAGCCGTGCGGTCTCGCCGCCGAGATCCATCTGCCACCCGCCGTCAGGTCGTACTCGGGTTCACTCTACGCGCTGCTGTTTTGCGGTGTGCTGCTGGTAGCGTACGCCGCCGCCGAAGAGGTCGTCTTCGCGCACGACTCCGACTGGGGTTGTAGCGTCTATAATATATATGTTTAGGTTTCACACCATTTAGGTAGAGGTTGATTAAGAGCAAACAGAGCAAGCATTTATGGAGGCGCGTGGATTTGGAGATTTTTGGATTTTTAATTGCGGCCGGATTTTTTGTTTTGGAGGATTTTGTGGATTTAGGGCATTTAGAGATTTTTTAAATTCATGAGCATGGCGGGATTCATGAGATATAGAGATTTTGCGGATTTAGCGGATTTTTGGATTTTAAAAATTAAGCGCATTTAGCAGATACAGCGCATTCATGGATTTAGCAGGTATAGCGGCTATAGGAAATTTATAGATTTAGCAGATTCATGGAATTAAGCGTTTTAGCGGATTTACGAGCTTTAGAAAATATAGAGATTAACAGGATTTGCAGATGTACGCGTTTTACGAATTTACATGCTTTAGAAAATTAAGGAATCTAGAAGATATAGCAGATCTACGGATTTAATGGATTAAATGGCTATAGGGAATTTTTAAAATATAGAGATGTACGTGATTCAATGGAGAGAGCGGATTTAGAGATTTATTTGTGTAGGAAAGTTTAAGGATTAGTGCGATTTAGCTAGTGTAGGTATTTTAGAGATATATGAGGTGTAGGAATTTATAGCGAAAACGATTATTTACGGTTTGCAGGAATGTTTCCCGCAAACGGTACTGCGCGCACATCGTGACACGATGCGATGCGCAATGTGGCATGCGTGTGGAACGTGTACACAAGGTACAGGTCAACCAGCTATGACAGTGAGACACGTTTGCCAGGACCCGGAGAGCGGATGTGGATTGCAGGAATGATTGGTGCGATTGCAGGAATGATTCCTGCGATCGGGTTCGAAAGCCGGAAATCCTTCCTGCAGTTGTCGTTGTGACGTGGACACGGCACAGACGTGGACTCTTTGGACCGGTTGTTGTACGTGGTCCTGTCGCACACGTATTAGAAAATGGTATTAAGTAGCGCCAGTGGGCAGTGGGAGAGCAAGCAAAATTCGCTGCTGCAGCGCAGTCGGTACTGGCCATGCCGATTACGCTGCAGCAACGGGGGTTGCCGGTTCGATGCTCCACATGCACGGCATGCTGCATGCACTGGCCATGCACGCTGCACGTCGTGCATTGTGGGGATTTCGTGCCGCACGATGATGGGGTGGCTTTTAGCCACCCCAACGTTTTTGTTGGGCTGGTCATTTTTTTTTTGTAGCTGAGAGAACAGAGAGCTACTGTGACTAGCACAAGAAGTTGTGCTAGTCAAAAGTAGCTTCGATTCCCTCAGCCCAAATGGGAAGTAATTGCCATTTGCAGCTTGGGACAAAAGGTTCGATGACTAATTAGCCGGAAGTTAGGATCCGCGGTTTTGTTTCCAGTTGCAAATAGCAAGTAAGGGAACGCCAACCGGAACCGGGTCGCGACGGAGAAAGAGCCAACCTGCAGCATGAAAATGACTTAGCTGTATACTAACCAGAACCGGGCCAGGACCGGTCCGGGAGCGGTCGTGGTCCAGAAGAATTCGGGACAGTTCGCTGTGACATGTGTGATGTCACGCACGCATATGTGCAGAAAAGGCGTAGAAATAATGAAGAAAATAGGTGAGAGGCATGTAAGCGTGAAGTGGATAGTGCAGCCGGGTGTGACAACTTATCAGTAAGAGAGAAAAGAAAGGAGATATAATTAACGTGGATGTGTCTGTCGCCTCGACTACGTAATGCAGCAGGGGCCACACATTTTTGTGGCTCATTGTGAATGGGTATATAAAGCGTGTTGTATGACAAGTTTAGATGGGTGCAGCTAACGACAAGGCGTAAGCGCCAACCAACGCATTCAGCAGGATCACATTCCAAGGTCGTCCAGGACACCCTTCGCCGATATAGTACAGTTGTAGTCGTACAGACAGCTCTGCATGACAGTGGATGGTGGTGGAGATAACCCTGTTGCGGGAGAGGGCCTCAGATTGACAAGAGCACACAGCTTTGTCGTCCACAATTTAGTCGATAAAGATATGAGATAACTTTCGGCTGCAGTTTACTATTAACTGCCCGCAGTGATGAATGCAGTGAAGCACTATCACAATTCAAGTGGTTTGTGGCCAGAAACTCCGAGATAGTAGGGCTCGTAATGTACAGACAGTTCTGTATGACCTTCTGCTGTGCCGTTGCGTGAGTCGGTGGTGATGATAATTTTCCTCATTTGGGGGAGAGAGGCTAAGATTCAGATGTAGAAAACGCTTTCTATGCCGCGTTTCAGTTGCAGAAGAAGAAATTGGACATACCCTGGGCTGCAGTGGGCTACATTCAATGCGATTTGTGCAAGGGACAGAACCGAGAATAGATGCGTCAGAGCGAGAGAAGAGGACCAACTCTGCTGGGAGAGTACTGCATTAAAGCCACCAATAACTGTACGCCGGCTGCACGGGATGGAATTGGACGGGTAGTGCTTGTTCATGGTCCATTGTTTCAACAGAATCAAGGGCGGCGGCCTTCGAGGGCTGCTTTGAACTCAATTCCGGATCGTACTTCGCTATATTGTTTTAAATTCCGTATGCTGTCGATATGTAGCGACCGTAATGCTGATTGATTATGGTTGAGGACAAGCGGTAAGACGGTCAATACAGGACCTTTGCGGGCAACTAAGCTGCATATACAAGTTCATAATACCATGACCCGGTGTAAGTTTGTTGTTCATGTTGGGAGCCAGGCGATGTGACTTGCGAACCGTTCGGGGAGGTGCGCAGCAGGGCGACTCGGTGGTGTGCTTATAAGAGAAGACAGAGTGGTCGAAAAAATGCGGGAGTTCAGTGAGAGCCATAACACAGCAAGTGTTTGTTTCTTGCAAGTACCTTCGAGTTTGTCTGCAAGTCTACAGCTGAATACTCTTGTGATTCGTACTATCCACCATGAGCGATTTCATTTTCCAGTGCATGCTTGGCAATGAAAAGGAGGATACTGGTGCACGTCTAGCCAGTAGCCTAACTGCGAGTAATAGCAATGGGGAGAAGTCAGCAGTGTTCGTGAACGGCCAGACTGGTGGTAAGAAACCGGTGCAGGCAAAGCTACTTGGCATTGAGCCGAAAGTGAACAAGAATCAGGCTGAGGAGGTAAACCCCGCAAATGGTCCTGTTCAGAGACGTGGACTACTGTCGACGAAAGCAGTGACCGCTTTGAAGCCGATCCAGGTGAAGGTTCATCGTCTCGAAGAAGAGATTGTCGACAAAGAAATTGTCGGTGACGGCATTGAGACTCCAACCAGTAAAGAGGGCGAACGCTTTGACGAAGTCGTCGCGTATAAGGAAACGCTTCCTGCCCGAAGTGACGGAAAAGGACACAAGCAACAAGCCGGAGGTATTACTGGGATATGTATTCCACCATCGAACACTGCAATTGAAACGGAAGGAGTTTACGAGCTTACGCAGAAGCAGGGCAGGAAGAACATTCGTACCATATCCGGTGACGGAATTGAAGAGAATACTTCTCGCGATGTGGGTCCTAAATTCCCCGACTTTGCAGGTCTTGTGGATGAAGACTTTGATAATGTCATAGCTGTTGAAGCGGAGGATCCGAGAAATGCCGAGAAAAGTTCTCAAGAGGATAAGCGTCTTACGTGCTCATCCAGCAGCATCATTGATCTTATAGAAGACGATATCAACCCAGCAAGGAATGCGGCATGTGCCAAGGTTGTTCGCAAGCTCACGATGAGCGACGGTTCCCAAGAAGACAAGGATATCGAAGACGTCGTCATCCCTATAGATTTGGAAAAGTTTATGAGGGAGCAGGAATCTGAAATTGGTGCCATGAATGAAGACGGTGTTGTTGGTCGAGCCGAGATATTCGGTGGAAGAGCGCGGCGTGTTGCTTCGAGTACGGCCCAGAAGAGAGGTGGAGCAAACCCTCGACTGGGGAGGAGGAAGAGAAGGAGGCAGGCAAGGGATTATGAGGAAGATATTTCGAATGTAGAGATCAGTCCCAAGCAGCTTTGGAAGAACATGGTGCAAGAGACTCTTGGAAGGAGCCCAGACCATTTCCGTAGCAAGAACGCCATGTTGAGGGATCTGGATATACGGGTCAGAAAAGGAAGCATTGGCTATCCTGGGCTGAAGATTTCCGTTGAGAACTGCAGAGACTTGGAAGATGTGTACATGTTGCGGTTCAAGACGAAAGAGCTGCTGCACACAAGAGGTTCTGGGAGTTTTTCCGTCTTCAGGTCGATTGTTGGCCAGTTCGTGAGGTGGGCGATCGCTAGTGGGAAGCTCCGCTTGTTCGACGGATGGAAACCTCTCGCAGTGTTCAGTTTGTTGAAGGAGGAACATCTGGTCAGATGCTTTGTGAACTATTTTATCCGAATCGCTTCGTTCAACACAATTGCGAGCAAGTGCAATGTGTTGAGAATTATGTGCCAGTACGCCGCTGTGCGCATGACGAACCTCGAAGAACGCAACCAGATTGCACGGGTGGAGATGTATCTCGGAACCGCTTTCAACTCAGCGAAAGGAGGAGCGAGGGAGAACACCCGGAAGCTGCAGAGCGCGGAAGAACGTATCAAGAACCAAACGATTGTCTCGCGCAAGCAGATCGAGAAGGGCGTAAATGTCGCGCGAGCGCAGTTGAATGGCATGATCGAGTCGTTCTCTGCGACGGTATGCAAACTGTCACGAAAGGCGGCAGTGAAGGAAATGATGGCAACCAAAGGTCTGCTTGACAAGTGGTGCATCAATTTTCTGGCGCTGATCGCGCTAACAGGTGGTGGACAGAGGCCTCAGGCTTATGCGAGGCTCCAATGTCCGAGCGAGTTCACTCTGGAAGAATGCATCGATGATGAGTTGAAGAATCCGAAAGGTTTGTTCGAGATGAAGACGTTCCGGGAAAAGACTGCGCGGGCGCTCGACGTTCCGAACATCAATTTCCCGCGGTTGATTATGCCCTACGTGGCTTTCCATGTTGATCTCGTTCGTCCGATGATACTAAGGAGGAGGAAGTTGCCTTTGACCATTTCGTTCAAGAAAAACAGGCCGTTGTTGTTGCATTCCTGAACTGGTGTATTGCTGAAATCGTCGCATATTTCTCGAACCATCAAAACGTTTATGACGAGTGTACACCCCTCGCTCACCTCGGTTACGGCCATGACTCTGCGAACGAGTTTCGCCACAGCCATGTTGCATGATTATCGGCGTGGGAAGTTTACGAAGGATGGGCAGGAAATGAACGAGGATAAGTTTTTAGGCTTGGTAGCCAAGCAGATGAACACGTCTGTTGAGCAGCTGCGCGGTACTTACATGGCGTCTCGCAGCAGTGACTTCAAGGAGGTTACGGCCATTATGACGAAGCACTTCTGCATGATTTTGGGCGAGGATTCGGATGACGAGGATGGAAGTGGGGGAAGCGATAGTGAGAATGATCTGAGTGACAGCCAGCGTGGGACGGAGAGAGGGAGTGTGGAGGACGAGAGCAGTGACGACGAAGAGGAAGAAGAAATAGGCACTGGAGTGCGGTTATTTGACGACGAGGAGGAATCTGAAGACGAAGAATGAAACATATAGAAAGTAGAAATGGAGGGCGGAAAGCCGAACTATTGACAGAGAATGTTCAAGTGGCGGTGGTAGCTGCCGAGTTGAGAAAAATTGTTGAAATGAGTTAAGTAAAGTATGCGGCAAAAGTGGACCGAGCAACTCTGATTAGGCTAATCTCATCTTCGCGAGAACATGAAGAGCTTGGTTATACAACGATCCGATTCTTCTGTTACGGTCCCCAGGAAGTGAGCTCCCTTCCGGTACCATTACCGATTCCTGCTGACAAGAAGGAGATGAATCCCTGCCGACGAGAGAGAGATGAATTCCGAAATGGGAGAACATTGCCGCCGTGGAGGAAAGTCGGAGGGCGACATAGGGTTTGAGACGCGCTGAGTCCGGAGGGGAGTAAACCGTTGAGAAAGCCGATGCGTTCGTGGCACATTGGCGCAGTGGGTTGGGTAAGCGATATGGGTAAACGCTATGCTACCGTTTGAGGTCCATGGGTAGTTTGTGGAGGTGTAGGCGCGAAAAATGGTGGGCGTGGTGGTGCGAATGGTTGCGGAGTTATTGCGGCTGCTGGTCGGGGTGTGAATGATAGTGGTGGTAGACTGGGTGCGTTAAGAGCGGTTGTGGATTGGTGCCTTTTGCCTAAGTTTGAGGGTTGGTTTTGGTTGCCCAGAATATTTGGAAGCGTATAGCTTGGGAAGAGTGAGATAAGGAAGAGAATGCTCGATGAAGAAATCGGAAGTGGAGTGGGTCTGTTCGCAGATGAGTTGGAAGAAAGTAACGAAGAGTAGTGGTTAAGAGTGCTGAAAGCGGTGATTAAGAGTAGTGATTATGGATAGCGCCTCCGACATGTAAGACGCAAGAATAGAGTAGGGGAACATCGAGATCGTAGTGAAGAGTTAACATGTACAATGTTACATGAAGCATTGAACCATAACGCAGCAGGATGATGTATCGGCAACGGCAGCTGCAGCCATTATAATTACGAGCAATGATCCCTAGAAGTATGGCGTTCCGAACTCTGCATGGGTGCCTGAGAAGAGGAACCCAAGAGTGTTCCCGCAATTGGCCATATGTAGGTTCGTGGCGCCGTACATATATTTCCATATGGAAGTTCCGTGGGGGAATTCGGGAACGAGAAGGACATGGAGAGCGATTTTGTGTGTAAGAAGGGTAGGAGAGTGGAAAAGAAGAACGTGTTTACCAGTAGTATATACCTAACTGGATGTGGTGGACTTCAATTGTGCAAAGATGTCCTGTGCCCTCTTCATGCAGAGCTCCCATTCGCGTGTCAGTTGTTTGTCCCTATTTTCCCTGGCCAGAACGCTACCCTCGGCAACCATTGCGGAAAGAATATCGGCTGACTGGGATGAACTTGGCAGCGGTTGACGAGTGTGAAATTTAGAGGAAAATGCGAGATTGGGAGAACTGTGATGATCGTTACCGTTCGGAATATCAGTGCTTACAACTTTCGAGTTATCGGATTGAAAATCTTGGTACCTCTGGACAACGATTGGGGTTAGTTCACTGAGGTACACGTCCATTTTGGAAGGATCATTGGATCGGGCGATACTTTCAGTAATGTTCGGGGCGCCTAGGATACGGTCGATGATACCAGTCCTTGCCGCTGGTGGGGGAGGTCGCGTATCCAACCGGAACAAGCCATTGAGAACCCCGATGAGAGCCTGGCGGACCGGCGGTGTCGGATCCGAAAGGAGAGCAGTTGGAGCCTTTGGAGGTGGTAGCGAGGCTTGAGAAGATTGCGGTGGAGCTTTGGCGTGTGTCGAGTGAAGCGGGGCGACAATGTTGAGCTCAGGAGTTGCATAGGGAGTGTTTTGGGAAGAGCTTTTGACATCCCTCTTCTTCCTTGGGGGTGAAGGCATGAAATCATCTTCGTCACTATCGTCATTGTCATGCCGTTGGGATAGCGATTGGTTTTGGGCAGCCGGTACAAGAGCAGGTGGTTGAGATAAGGAAGTGGGGGATATACGCGCATTGGCAGGCTTAGCTGGAGAATTCGGTTTAGATTCCGTTTGTTGCGGCGGAGGGTGGGAGTCGTGAACTAGAGGCGGAGTGGAAAGCCGGCTTCCGATCGCACTTGAAGAACTGCTGATTGATTGCTGTTCCGAAGGCCAAAAAAAGGTACGAGCTGAAGCGGGTTTCGATGGATTTGCGCGATACATGGTCTTGTAGGCCCGCAGTCGTTGATGAATAGAGCTTGTGTATTTCGGGAAGGGATAAGATTGAAAGCACTCCTGAAGATATCGGTGCACGGCGTCCGGAGACAAAGTCAAAAAGGGCCTCACGTCTCGAGAGACAAGAGAGGCGTGGTAGGTGACATAAAAGCCACATTCCAGACCGGTCTGGAGCGGTTCTGGTTTCCCTATCCAGTGAACGGGGAGAAAGTTTTGAATATCATCTGCGCTTATGTCACCACCGCCTGGATATACCAATGAAAGGTACTTCATGATGTTCTGTTCCATGCCTTTGTGTAGACTTTGTTTGGGTCCTAAACTGTCCAACCAAAAAATTGCTGCATTGGAATCGGTTTTAATGTTTGCGGGGAGACTGGCATTTTTGGGGGAGGATGGGTTCTTCTCTAGAAACCGAAGCAATTTCGGGAGACCGCAGATGATAGCGAGAGACCAGTGATTATTTCCGCATAACAGGAGCAGCGTGATCGAGGTGTGCCAAACTTTGTTGTGGGGATTGTGGTTGCTCTTGGAATATCTCTCAACTTTCTGAATGAGCTGGGTTTTGGCGTTCTTGCCAATCCTTTTGAAGGGTTTATCGAACCATCCGGTAAGGTAAGCGGAGTCCAACACGTAGACGTCAGAGAGAGTAGTGGACGACCAGTTGTTAAGATAGTACAACGTAAACATAACGCAGTCTTCAGTTGCCATGGAGAGTCGCTCGATACGATTTGCGTCGCTGTTCCACAAAGTGAAAGTCACTTGCAGAACACCACCGTGCAACATGGCGGCTACTTCGGAGTACTTTGAACTTTCGTACTTCGTGATTGCGTCGATTACTAGCTCTGCGAGATCAAAAGATCGAGCTTCTTGTCCTCGCTTCTTCATTTCATCTAGTTTCAGGCGTACTAAAGAGATCACCTCCAGTTTATCCTCGCCAATATCAAGAGCAGTGGCGTTAGAACCAGTACCGTTGCATTCCTTCTTCGCTTTCTCCACGCTTTCCTTCACCTTATTTTCGAGCTCTTCGACCAGCTTCATCGTCCCCATTTGCTTCCAAGTAATGAACGATTCCCATCCAGGGGGAGCGTCAGTGAAAGTGGTAGCGTCATTGTTGCGGTTCTTTCTCTTCCGGCCACGCTTCTTACCATCCACTTCGTGTCCCGTTGAGTCCGAAAATACACAAGTGAACGGAAACCCTCCGCGCCGTCGTGTAACCCACAACAACACTGTGTTCTTAATCTTTTCGACGGTCCAATTTCGAACAGTGTTCAACGAACTTTTGTTGAATCTCACCGGACCAGTGGCCTCGAGGTAGTAGAGGTCATCGAGGACATCCGCTTTGAGAAGGTGTTCAGCCCCTGTCATATAACCCTTCTTCGTAGGGTCCGAAGGGCTCTCATCAATGAAAGCAATGGCGAATTTGTTTCGGCCTTTCGCATCCTTCTGAAGTTCCGCATAAGTGTCCAAGAGCTTGTTCTGCGTCATGGCTGACAGCTTTTTCTTCCCTATTTCGCGAATTCTCATCGTCTCCTGCCAAACCCAATACCTCTTCAGCCGGCCAAACAAGCCGACTTGTTGGATAATGTCGTAAGGAACTGGTCGAGGGTTGGTTGTCTCAACATGGAACGCCAACAAAGGCTCGTGAGTTATGAGATTGAGTTTCGTGTCAAACTCCTTGAGATCCCGAACATCTATTTCCTGATACGGGAGAAACAGGATATGTTTCGTTTGAGCGGCTAATAGGAGACGATGTCCTCCGCTCACCACCATAAGTTTACCGCACAGGATTCCAAGAGTTCCGCGAATGACAAGGAGAGGTTGACTCGTCTGGTAGGCCGACGGTGGCCCCATTTCTTCGGATAGAATTTGAAGATAGGTCACGGAGGAGTAGCGGCCAACGATAGGGCCTAGAAAGAGATCTATGCTGGCGAAGAAAATGGGGCCACAACGCGCTTCTAGTATGCGGTCGTGGACTTTGGAAGAAAACGAAGTCATGATGCGGGAGCGAGATAGGTTGGAGACGTTATCGCGAATAACACGATAGGAAACAGCGGTGCGTGATTCTTAGACCGAATGAGATGCGAAGGTGCGTACAAGTTATATGTGCGAACGCCGAAACAACGCGAGTATTATGTGTAGCTGATATGTGATACCTGACGCGGTGCAGATATTGGGTGTGTCGGTGAAAGAGAGCATGAGAAGAGAATGGGCGGAAGGACAGGAGAGGTGGCATAGGAAGCATGGCAACGATAGAGAGTTATGGAGCTCTCGCCGCCCCGCATTGCAGGAAAGATTCCTGTATTTCGAAATATAAACATGTGATTGGTTGAAATGCAGGAATGTTTCCTGTAATTCGGTCGTGCGGCGGAGTGAAGGCGGTTGAGTTGAGGAGACCGTGCATGACAGTACTACAGAGTGGAGATACAGCAGTGCACACGTGAGCAGTGCGTACATGTGTACTGACCATGCATTGTGGCATGAAAGTAGATGCCGTGATGGGGGTCATAATTTCGAAATAAACATCCAAATAAATGCCACCCAGTGCGCTGGCGGAGTTGGCGTGCGATAGAGAGGCAGCGGCGGAGGAGCTGTACTTATAGGCATCGTACAAGTAGTGCACGTGAGTGGCCACCTGTACTCTCTGTACTCTCTTGCGGTGTAAGTATGGCACTTGGAGATATATGCATAATTACAGCCGACAGTGTCAAAAGTGTAGTGTATTGCAGGAAAGATTCCTGCAGGAAAGATTCCTGCATTTCGAGGAACATTCGTCACCCAAAGCGCCTCTGATGAGAAACTAAACGCGGATGTGCTAGAGCTCCTGTGCGGTAGGGAACTATGCGATTCAGAAAGCATGTAGGCAGCGTAAGCGTTGATAGAGTTGTATTGTTGATTGAATGTTGTGTAGTACGCTAGAAAGCAATGGCTGTATTGTGATTCTTATACGCTGAATATCACATGATGTGATCAGCAAATACCGTCACAATATGACGGGGATCTCCGCTGAGAGAGAAAGCTTATGTATGAGAAGGAGAGACATGTACTGCACAAGAGTGCATGAATAAGAAACTTAGTTTCTGTGGCGGTGGGCGCCGTCCTCTGTTTTGCAAGAAACATATAGTACATCATTAAACAAGTTATGTTTGTCTGTGTCTCTTTATGGGTGTAACAGGCTAATTCCGGCGTGCTACAGAACGTTTCTCTTGAAAGAAGCGTTCTCTCGCTAGGAAGGCCAAAAGTTATGTTTAATGATGTACTGAGGCTTATGTATATGTTCCTGACTACTTAATGTCTGAGAAATATATGCGCAAGCCAGACTGCTTCCTGTAAGACTCCGCTGTGGAGCGGCGAATTCAGGAGTCAGTGACATGTATGCTGTTTGCAGTTGCCGGCCTGACGTATTGCCTACCGTCGATTGTAACAGGCTTCGATGTGTACCGAGAAACTAGCGAGGAAGGTTTTATCTATCTCTTCGATGATGGATCTAACAGCTTCATGCTGGCGTGGTACAGCATGGCTACGTTGAGTGAAGCATTGTCCCAGTAGGAAGGTAGAAACAGTTTCAGGCCGATTTGTACTCAGCGTCCTTAATAGGTAGAACTTGTCGTTCAGGAAGAGTGGGCAAAAACGTCAGTCACGACAAGGTTCTCATAGGGCATCTGAGACGAAAATAGGACGAGCTTCTTTTACCTGTTTGCAGGAAAGATTCCTGCATTTAGTATATCCTGAATAGCTCGCTCAGGATGTGAGGAACATGTGACGACGAGGCGTGTAGGAGTGCAGAAGTAATCCTCGCATTTGGCCCGTTTGCCGGAATGATTCCTGCATTCAATATTTCCTGAAGAGCTCACCGGAGCGTGAGCCGGATGTCAGAATGCAGGAATCATTCCTGCAGAGCGGTTGTGATTAAAACATATGGTGAATTACAGATCATGCACGCTAAGTATATCCTGAATAGCTCGCTCAGGATGGGACGAACGGGTGACGACGAGGCTTGTAGGAGTGCCAATGTAATCCTTTCACTTGACCCGTTTGCAGGAATGATTCCTGCATTCAATATTTCCTGAAGAGCTCACTGCCGCGTGAGCTGTGTGTCAGAATGCAGGAATCATTCCTGCAGAGCGGTTGTGATGAAGACATATGGTGATTTACAGATCATGCACACTGACACGTGCAGTGTAAGCCAGGGGGTGTGATTCGGGCTATAAGACGCGAAGCCGTCGGTTCCCCGGGCTACGCGAGCATCTCGCTTAGAGAGGGCAGTGCGATTTATTAAGAAATATTTTCTTCAAAAAAGGGAGCCGGGCCCCAAAAACGTGGCACTGCACGGTGTACAGGGGGTCAGAATGCAGGAATCTTTCCTGCACAGCGGGCGGGCGCCAAAAACGTGGCACTGTATCTCACGGTGTGCAGGGTGTCGGAATGCAGGAATCTTTCCTGCTCAGCGTTCGGGCTGAATTACAGATCGAGTAAGCTGACACACGCAGTGTAAGCCAGGGGGGGAGATTGGGGCTATAAAAGGCGAAACCGTCGCTTCCCAAGCCTGCACGAGCATCTCGCTTCTGGAGGGCAGTGAGTTTTATTAAAGAGTATTTCCCGTAATAAAATGGGGTCGCCCGCAAAAGTTTGGGAAACTTTTTGAGTGCCCGATGTGTTTGGACGCCACCTCCCAATCTACATGGGGCTTTGTATTTCGACACCGTCGGAGCTGCACCACTCTGTGAGGCACCCCTGCTGTTTGAGATCGTCGCGAAGCTAGCGCTCGTTGTAACCGCCGCCACTGCCACACCCTCGAAGCGCCACCACTCTGTGAGGCCAGAACCACCGCTGTTTGAGATCGTCGCGAAGCTGGCGCTCGCTGTCACCGCCGCCACCGCCACACCGTCGGAACCATCACTCTGTGAGGCCAGAACCACCGCTGTTTGAGATCGTCGCGAAGCTGGCGCTCGCTGTCACCGCAGCCACCGCTACACCGTCCGAGCGCCACCACTCTGTGAGGCCAGAACGACCGCTGTGTGAGATCGACGCGAAGCTAGCGCTCGCTGTAACCGCCGCCACCGCCCGAGAGAAGGACGCAACGGCCCAACCCTGGACGCAGGAGCAAGGCTCGCTGTGACTGACGCCACTACTCTGAGGGAAGGGCTCAACGGCTCAACCGCACCACTCTGGACGCAGGAACAAGGCCCGCGGAGACTGATGCCAACGAGCTCAGAGAACGACGCAACCGTACCACCCTGGACGCAGACGCAAGGCCTGCGGCCTAGGAGAACGACGCAAGGGCACGAACTTGGTCGTAGAAGCGAGGCCAAGGGCCTAGGAGAACGACGCAAGGGCACGAACTTGGACGCAGAAGCGAGGCCAACGGCCTAGGAGAACGACGCAAAGGCAGCGGCGTTGGAGATCGTGTGACGCCAGCAGTTGTCGACATCGACTTCGAAGTACCATCTGTGGCACGGACGGTCGCGCCATTGGAGACAGACACGACGCAACAACCTGTGGAGACCGACGCAAGGCCGAGCGACACCATCACGACCGGACCTGATAGGGACCACACCGGGAAGCGAGAACGGCGCTCCCATCTAGTTGTCACATCAGCGCTATCTGGAACCAACGCTCCCACAGTTTGTGACGCAGGCCATCGAGAAATGGAAGGGTCAACGAAGAAAAGGATCGGAAATTTTATGGGAACTGTTGGAAGACCACTACAAGTGCTGGTAGAGCGAAGTGTGGCAGAGGGATTCGCAGGGTTCTGTTCAGGAACCTCGAAATGTGTTGCTTGGAAAGCCGCGTATGATGGCCTCATTGAAGGATTCGGATTTGGAATCGCAGCGCATGGTATAACTCCAAGTGAGTTCTCATCTATCTATGGTCATCTGAAGGGAACGGATGATGATGGAGATGTACGCACAGGACTACGTTCGCAACATGTACCAACAACACTGAATGAAGTATATCGTGGTCCAAAGAATTCAGCGTGTCTAGTACGACTTGCCGAAAGACCGAAAGCAAATGAAACTCTGGAATCACTGATTGTGGCGCATCAGTATGTGATAAGCACAGTTCTGGAAAGAGGAATTGTCGAGGAGGCTCACGGCAGAGATTGTTCGGAGATGAAGCTTTCTGAACATCCGCTTGTACTGACAACCGTATCATGTCGCTTCAAGATAGAGATCCCCAAGCTCACTGGAATGCAGGACTTTCTTCGTGTGTTGGATGAGACTTTGGAAACGGTAGATGTCGGAATGGAACGCAGTTTACTGCTGTCCAAGAAGCGAAGTTTTCCGTCCCACGGATTTCCGATATGGCAAAGTGGATGGTCCCGGAATGTGCGGGAATCTTGCGAACGAAAAGTATGTGGGTCTTTCATCGTGTATACCTTGCTACCGACACCTACGGGGGGGTTCTTGGCTGCCGCAATGGGGAAGGTTGGTGTATACGTGACGGTGACCGAGCAAGTTATACACGGATTCTCCAGTAAGAGAGGGCAGCGTGGTCTTTACTACGAATATGTTCCGCCTTTGAATCCAATGGAACCGTCGCAGTGCAGGACATATTACATGACTATTGGCACCAGTATAGTGGTACCGAGCACGTTTGCTGTTCGCTTCGGTGCCCATGAACGGCATGGAGTGCAAGTGTTTGGATATCTCGTAGAATCGAGAGGAACCCTTTCGAAGCGGATGTGCTTCTTGCGGAGGGAGGATTTGGAGCTATATGAGGAAATCGACGAGTACGAGGAACCTATGGAAGTTATCGAGGAACTGGATGAGGGGCGTGCATTTGAAACAGTAGATTGGTCTGTATTTTCACAGAGATTTGAGGGTGGGAGGGATGGCGTTGTGGGAACCATACTCTCCACGTTGGATGTGAACCTCACCACGCCGGCTCGGAAACGTCTTGTTGAAAAGATGTACAAAGCACTTCCCCCTGGGAAGAACGTGAAGGATATGTACGCCGTGAATCCTGTGTTGCGATTAGTGCACTTTGATGAGAGCGTCATGTACCGAGACGACACTGACGCACCGGAGCAGCGAATGTGGATCGGGGATGGGGAGGAATGGATGGTGGATGACGTGCCGTACAGGTATATCGAACGTATGCTGAAAGGCAAAATAAGTTTCCCGTTCTCCCTCGGCAGAATTCATGATGCTGTAAGAAAGAAGATGGACACGCATCGAAAGGCAGGCAAGGGGATTAAAATGTCTGACGGTTTGGAAAGCGTTGAGAACGGATCTGAGAGCGAACGGTCTGTGGGAGACGGATCTGATGGAAATACCTCGGAAGATGAAGTTATATTGGAGGAGTGTAGTGGATCGGAGAAAGATGGAGGCGAGGACGGTTATAGTGATGGTGAAGGAGCTACTGGAGAGGATGTCAATGGTGGTGAAGCGGAAGCTAATGCTAGTGCAGCGGGAGCTAATACTGTTGAAGGGGAGGACAAGTTGGGAGAAAATGCTGGTGAAGAAGAGGAGAATGGTAGTGAAGGAGAAGTCATTGGTGGTGAAGGGGGTGACAGGTCGGAAGATAATGCTAATGATGAAGAAGAGAACGCTAGTAGAGAAGGAGAAGGTACTGATGGGGAAGACGGTGAGGGGGATGGAGCTGGTGAAGGAGGTGAGGGGGAAGGAGATTCTGGTGAAGGAGAAAACGTTTCTGGTGAAGGAGAATAAAATGCAGGTGGTTGAAAATGTTCATAAGTGGTTGCAAGCACGTTATGGAGGCAGGAAATTTTAACGTTTCTAAAATAGTTTTAAGGGACCTGAGTTTCATGAACCATAGAAACGAACGGCCGTAGAGAACAGAAAATTATGAGACGCTTTCAGTAAAAAATCTTCCCAGAGTGAACCATATTTGCGTAAGGCGTAGTAGCAATGAGAATACGACTGGGATGTAGTTGGTTCACCCTCTTAGTTCAGATAAGTATACAGGCCGTAGTCCGGATAGTCTTATGTGCGCGAACTATACAAGCAGAGAATCGAAAAGACAGAGATATCTCATTCATAGAAACCACTCCACTGAACGAACGAAAATGAACGTTGAAGGTGAGGTTGTGAATAATAGATGGACGGTTGGAAAGAAATTGTACTATTCGGATAAAGCCACAGTATATGAAGCTAGTGACGCACTTAATCCCGGAAGCCAGTCTGTGATTAAGTTCGCCGTTGCTTACGGTACGGATGAAGATGGACAAGAGCATGTTTCCGGAAAACTGTTTGATTCTTTCGAGATTCTAAGGGATATAAAACTGGGGGATGTCAGCCTACGAGTTCCGCAAGTGTATGAAACAGGAGTTCATTCAACCATTAGGTATGTGGTTATGCAACAATTACATGCCACATTGTATGAGCATTTGTATTGGTCAAACAACCATCTTCCTACAACAACCATTCTAAAAGTTGCGTTCCAAGTATTAGGGGGGGATTTTTAGGGGGGGAATTAGGGGTGGGTTGTAGCGTCTATAATATATATGTTTAGGTTTCACACCATTTAGGTAGAGGTTGATTAAGAGCAAACAGAGCAAGCATTTATGGAGGGGCGTGGATTTGGGGATTTTTGGATTTTTAATTGCGGCGGGATTTTTTGTTTTGGAGGATTTTGTGGATTTAGGGCATTTAGAGATTTTTTAAATTGATGAGCATGGCGGGATTCATGAGATATAGAGATTTTGCGTTTTTAGCAGATTTTTGGATTTTAAAAATTAAGCGCATTTAGCAGATACAGCGCATTCATGGATTTAGTAGTTATAGAGAGTATAGAGAATTTAGAGATTTAGGAGATTCATCAGATTAAGCGTTTTAGATGATTTAGAAGGTTTAGAAAATATAGGGATTCACTGGATACACAGATGTACGGTTTTTACTAATTTACAAGCTTTAGCAAATTAAAGAATTTTGGAAAATTATCAGATCTACGGATTTAACGGATTAAGCGGTTATAGGGAATTTTTAAAATATAGGGATGTATGTGATTTAATAAGATAGAGCCGATTTTGGGATTTATTTGTTTAGGACAATTTAAGGATTACACGTTGGTCAAGTACCAGAGAGCGGATGTGGATTGCAGGAATGGTTCGTGAGATTGCAGGAATGATTCCTGCGATCGGGTTCGAAACTCGGAAATCCTTCCTGCAGTTGTGGGTGTGACGTGGACACGGCACAGACGTTGACTTTTTGGACTGGGTGTTGTACGTGGTACTGTCACACACGTATTAGAAAATGGTATTAAGTAGCGCCAGTGGGCATTGGGTGAGCAAGCAAAATTCGCTGCTGCAGCGCAGTCGGTACTGGCCATGCCGATTACGCTGCAGCAACGGGGGTTGCGGGTTCGATCCTCCACATGCACGGCATGCTGCATGCACTGGCCATGCACGCTGCACGTCGTGCAATGTGGGGGTTTCGTGCCGCACAATGATGGAGTGGCTTTTGCCACTCCAACGTTTTTGTTGGGCTGATCATTTTTGCAGGAGCTGGGGGAACAGATAGGTACTGTGGCTAGCACAACATGTTGTGCTAGTCAGAAGCAGCTTCCATTCCCTCAGCCCAAATGGAAAGTACTTGTCATTTTGCAGCGCGGGACAGAAGGTGCGGTGATTAACTGTTCGAAGCCAATCCCATACATGCCATTTGCAACAGAAAACGAACCCTGCGCGGGTTCGTTTTCTGTTGCAAATGGCATGTATGGGAACGCCTACTAGATGGAGACGGAGAAAGACTTGGCCTGAAACGTTAAGATGAGTAAGTTCCATACCTACTGCAACGGGGCCAAAGCCGGTCCGGGAGCGGTCGTGGTCCAGAAACACTTAGGACATTCGGGACAGTTCGTTGTGACAAGTGTGATGTCACGCACGCAGATGTGCAGAGAAGACGTAGAAATAAAGGAAGAAAATATAGTGCAAGGCATGTAAGCGTGAGGTGGATAATGCAGCCAGTGTGACAACTTATCACAGCCACGAAGAAGATAGGAGATATATAATCAACATCGAAATGTTTGTGCTATCGGTTACGTAAAGAACCAAGAGCCACAGATTTGTGTGGCTCGTGACGTAACCGAGACGCAAGCCAAGGCGTGTAACGAAGTGAGTTGCTCGCACTCTTGCCACGTAGTGGAGTCAGTGTTCCGCACATTCAGCAGGGTATCTCAATCGTGGCGGCTGTTGAGCAGACCAGACTTCCGAGGAATATGTCATTTCTCCTGTATCGACCGGCCTGAGAAGCGTTGCCATGATATATCAATCTTGAGGCCCTCTCCCGCAAAAGGGAGATCTCCATCACCCTCCTGCGACGCAACATTCATACAGAACTGTCTGTATGATTTTTGCGTAGCAGGATGGTGATGGAGTATGCCACCGACAATACTATAACTGAGGATGAAAGTACGGCTCGTAGTATGCGGAGAGGTCTGTATGACAGTGTATCACTTCAGGCAGCGGGACGGATCCCGATCTTGTTGGGTATATGCTAAGGTGCAGATGAGAGAAACGCTTCTGTAGGCCATAACTTGGGCGACGGAAAATAACTGAAGCATTCCTCGGCTGCCGCTAGCTATACACAGTGAGATATGAGATTTGTGTAAGTGGTTGTGGAACTAGAATTTGTGGAGGAACTGTTCCGTAGCTCTGTCATCACGAATTATGGTTGCAGTGAGCTTCAAACTAGCCAGCAGCGATTGTACGCCGGCTGCATCGAATCGAAAGAACGCATCATGTTTGATGAAGCTCCAACTTACGGGGAGATTCAGGTCGGACGCGTTGGGCACTGTGGCCACCAACAACTGTACGCCGGCTGCACCGAATCGAATAGACGGGTAATTCTTTTATGGTCCAATGTATCAGCAGCCGACCGTGATGGTCATTGATTGTGGTTGAGAAAAAGCGGTAAGACTGTTAATACACGGCGTTTGAGGGCAATGGAGTCGTATACACACAATTTGATAATATCATCACCCGGTGTAATTTTGAAGCTCATATTCGGAGCGAGGCGATGTGACTTGGAAATCGTTCGGGGTGGTGAAGAGGACGGTGACATGGGGTGTGGTGTGCTTATAAGAGGAGGTAGAGTGGTCCAGAAAATGGCGGAGTTCAGTCAGAGCCAAACGACAACAAGTCTCTTTTTCCTACTGGAACCCTCGACTTCGTGTTAGAGTGTACAGCTGAATACTACTGTGATTCTTAGTATCCATCATGAGCGATTTCATTTTCCAGTGCATGCTTGGCAATGATGAGGCGGATAGTGGGGCGCGTTTCCCCACCCGTAGTCCGACTGCGAGTTCGAGCAAGTGGCAAAAGTCAGCCGTACTTGTGAAGGGGCAAGTTGGTAATAAGAAGCCTGTGCACGCCAAGGTACTAGGCGCCGGCGAAGAGACCCTGAACAAGGAACTTGAGGAGGTAGAGATGACGTCCACGAAGGGTGCAGTTCAGAAGGTTGTAGTTCCAGTGACCAAGGCGGTTTCCGCCAAGAGGCCGATTCAGGTGAAGGTTCATCGTCGCGAAGAAGAAGTTGTCGATAACGAAATTATCGGGGACGGCATTGAGACTCCAAAAAGCAAAGGAGCTGATGAATCTGAAGACGTCTTGCCGGAAAAGGAATCGTTTCATGCCCGCCAAGACGGAAAAGGACGGAAGCAACGAGCCCTACGGACTTGTGGGATATCTATTCCACCACCGAATGGAATAGTTGAAGCAGATGATGAAGATTGCGTGTTAACGCAGAATGGTGGGAGCAAGAACAGTCCTATCGGCACCGGAAGCGGAGAGGACGAGAATGGTTCTCGCAATGTAGCCTCTCGCTTTCCTGACTTCGCTGGTCTTGTGGACGAAGACTTTGCTGATGTTATTGCCGGTAACGAAGAGGAAGCGAAGAAGGTGCAGAATGGGTTTCACGCAGGGAGGCGTCCTTCCTCGTCATCAAGTAGCAGCATTATTGACTTGATCGGAGACGAAGCCAACCCTGGAAGGAGCGCGGCATGTGCTAATGTAGTTCGCAATCTCACCATGATGAAAGACGGTAACGCCGATTCGCAAGAAGTCGATGGTTCGGAAGACGTTGTCATCCCTATAGACTTGGAAAAGTTTATGAGGGAGCAAGAATCGGAAATAGGTGCGATGCATGACGATGGCGTTGTTGGTCGAGCGGAGATATTCGGGGGAAGAGCGCGAGGTGGTGCTCCGTGTGAATCCAGTTATGGACAGAAGAGAGGAGGAGCGGACTCTCGACTAGGCAGGAGGAAGAGACGGAAGCAGGAAAGGAGAGACGTGAATGAGACTTCGAATGTGGACACCAGCCCCAAGCAGCTTTGGAAGAGCATGGTGCAAGAAACTCTGGGAAGAAGCCCTGATTATTTCCGTAGCAAGAATGCTATGCTGCGAGACTTGGACATCCGTGTTAGGAAGGGAAGCATTGGCTATCCCGGCTTGAAGATTTCCGTTGCAAACTGCCCAGACCTGGAAGAAGTGTACATGCTGCGATTTAAGACGAAGGAGCTTCTTCACACCAGGGGGTCTGGGAGTTTCTCAGTGTTCAGGTCGATTGTGGGTCAGTTCGTCAGGTGGGCGATTGCAAGTGGCAAGCTTCCGTTGTTCGATGGATGGAAGCGTCTCGCACTGTTTCGCTTGCTGAAGGAGGAACACCTTGTTAGGTGTTTTGTGAACTACTTCATTCGAATCGCCTCGTTTAACACGATTGCAAGCAAGTGCAATGTGTTGAGAATCATGTGCCAGTACGCATCCGTGCGCATGGCGGACATGGAAGATCGTAACCAGATTGCCCGTGTTGAGATGTACCTCGGAACTGCTTTCAACGCAGCGAAGGGAGGAGCGAGGGAGAGCACTCGGAAGCTGCAGAGTGCCGAAGAACGTATCAAGAACCAAACTATCGTGTCGCGGAAGCAGATTGAGAAGGGCGTTAATGTAGCCCGATCGCAGCTGAATGGCATGATCGAATCGTTTTCCGCAACGGCATGCAAACTGTCACGACGGGCCGCGGTGAAGGAAATGATGCAAACCAAAGGTTTGCTTGACAAATGGTGCATAAACTTCCTAGCCCTCATCGCGCTCACGGGTGGGGGGCAAAGGCCCCAGGCTTACGCGAGGCTGCAATGCCCGAGCGATTTTACGCTCGATGAATGTATCGACGAAGAATTGAGAAACCCGAAAGGACTGTTCGAGATGAAGACGTTCCGGGAAAAGACCGCGCGGGCGCTCGACGTTCCGAACATCAATTTTCCGAGGTTGATAATGCCCTACGTTGCTTTCCATGTTGATCTCGTTCGTCCGATGATACTAAGGAGGAGGAAGCTGCCTTTGACCACTTCGTTTAAGAGAAACAGACCGTTGTTGTTGCATTCCCGAACTGGTGTATTGTTGAAATCGTCGCATATTTCCCGAACCATCAAAACGTTTATGACGAGTGTACACTCTTCGCTCACCTCCGTTACGGCCATGACTCTGCGAACCAGTTTCGCCACAGCAATGCTACATGATTATCGGCGTGGGAAGTTTACGAAGGATGGGCAGGAGATGAACGAAGATAAGTTTTTAGGCTTGGTGGCCAAGCAGATGAACACTTCAGTTGAGCAGCTACGCGGTACGTACATGGCCTCTCGTAGCAGTGACTTTAAGGAGGTTACTGCCATTATGACGAAGCACTTTTGCATGATTATGGGCGAGGACTCGGGTGACGAAGACGACGGGGCTAGTGAAAGCGACGATGAACTGAGTGATAGCCAACACGGAACGGAGAAAGATAGTGTCGAGGACGAAAGCAGTGATGAGGACGTGGAGGATGAAATCGGAACCGGTGTGGGCTTATTTGAGGACGAAGAGGAATCTCAGGATGAGGATTGAAATGAATCGAGGGTGGAGACGAAGGAGAAAGAAATCGTGTGAGAGAGAAAATATTGTGGTGAACAATGAAGATTCCGGCCGCAGAATCATACAGTGGTCGCGTTCATGTTAGGTGAGAAAAGTAAATCCCGAGCCATGCCAATTCAGAAAAGAATGATCAATTGTCTGTGTCAGCTGCCGAGTTATAAGATAAAGTTGAGTGCAATCGTCTTTCAAAGAGAGTAAACCGGTGAGAAAGCCGAGCAGTTCCAAGAACACTGGCGAACTGCGCTGGCTAAGCGATATAGCTAACCGATATGCAAGTGTTTGTGGTCTGTAGGCAGTTGGTGAAGGATTGGATCATAATATTGAGCCAGTCCTAGCAGACCTTCGTTGTTTTCCTTCGGCGGAGGTGGTTCAAAGTAGAGTAACTCCTCCTCGTAGTGTACCTGACAGCGAAACCCCAAGAACACTGGCGAACTGCGTTGGCTAAGCGATATAGCTAACCGATATGCAAGTATTTGTGGTCTGTAGGCAGTTGGTGAAGGATTGGTTCATAATATCGAGCCAGTCCTAGCAGACCTTCGTTTTTTTCCTTCGGCGGAGGTGGTTCAAAGTAGAGTAACTCCTCCTCGTAGTGTACCTGACAGCGAAACCCCAAGAACACTGGCAAACTGCGTTGGCTAAGCGATATAGCTAACCAATATGCAAGTGTTTGTGGCTGGTAGGCAGATGGTGAAGTAGAGGTTCATAATATCGAGCAGACCTTCGTTGTTTTCCTTCGACGCAGCTGGTTCAATGTAGAGGAACGCTTCCCCCTGACAGCGAAACCCGTTCTCGTACGTATAGGTTATTGTGCAAGACCGTGTCGAGCGATAGTGGATCGAGGCGAATGCTTGCCCGATCGAAACGAGGCCAAGCATTGAGGCGAGGTCCGCAATATCGCTTGGCTCGGTGCTGTGTAACAAGCTGCTTGTAGGAAAGGACTTATGTCCAATGGATTCGGTACAAGTTCGATACTGAGAGCGACAAGGACATGAAACGGTCATGTTCTCGTAGTCGAGTATGAAAACCTACCACTTTTGCGAATATAATTTTCAGCTTATTGCTCTCACCTTTCTAGAGCAATATCCAGATCTGGTGCATGGACCCGTAGCAATAACTACAATATTGGTTGTGGTCCTGTCCGACAAAATATCATATTGTATGATACATAGACTCACTTGTGCCATGGCGTCACCCCTCCCTGATCCTCGATTGAAATAGTGAAAGGGATCGAGACCATCTTTTGATGCTTTCAAAAACTCCCATTAATATCAAAGTTGACCAAAACAAGTTCGTTTAGGTAGCACAAGTAGAGCTCGAGGCAATGAGGTAGAACAAACATTTTTTGCTTTTGTTGAATTCAATTTTGGGATTTAGAGACGAGCTGTGGCTGTACAATGATCAGGTTCTTCTGTCTGATCCTTCCCACTATGTTGTCCAGAATGTGAAGTATGCCAAGTAGCTGCGCTTCTCCATAACGATCG
The DNA here is from genome assembly GCA_022539475.1 of Gracilaria domingensis. Lineage (NCBI taxonomy): Eukaryota > Rhodophyta > Florideophyceae > Gracilariales > Gracilariaceae > Gracilaria > Gracilaria domingensis. Next base: position 49,373 of record VCMS01000333.1, read on the forward strand.
GCGTTCTCGAAAGAACCATCGCTATTTCGTAATTCACTTCCGTTGAATAATATATGCGTTCTACAGCAAACCTGGTGAGCCAAGTCGTATGCAACTGTTTAGGAGAAGGGGTAATATGCTTGGTGTTAGCAAATCATAGACAGCATTATGTTGGTCTGCTCCGCACCATCTCCCTAATCTTCTGTGCTATGTTTACCCTTGTTTCTGGCACTTCATCATGGACAACAGATCTCTCGCTCGCGCCATGCAACGTTCCCACTCTTCCCGAAGATGCTTATCCTTGTGTTGTTTGGCGAGAGAGATACCTTCCACCACTATATCCGGCATGGCAACAGAAGTGGGCACAACTGCTGTCGGTGAACCGCGTTGACGTACCAAAGAAGGGCCCGCCACAGGGCCCGGAACCGCAGTGGACAATGTGGGCTTCGTTGTGTTGAAGGCTACAATCTGAAGTTCACGATACCTTTTGACGGCCATTGGGGTGAGCAAGGTGAGATAGGATTCCATATTTGCGGGGTCTCTAGATTCGCGGATAGCTTTGTTAATTTCACTCGTATCCAACACAGCTCGAATGACATCACTCTTAGCAGGTGAGGGGGAAGCTCCCATATCCAGCGACAATAGTCCATTGAGAACACCAATGAGGGCCTTGCGCACCGGCAAGGAAGGGTCCGGTACTGCACGAAGTGGCAATGAGATCTTGTTCTGTGACGAAATTGGTGGAACGATTTGCATTGGCGGTTTCAAGGTGTTCACCGGTATTACGGTTTGTGAAAAATCCATTTGCGAGGGTGCGTTTGGAAGTTGTGTGATCTGCAGATCCCGTTTAAGCTTCTTATGAGATGGGTGCGGCATGAAATCATCGTTGTCATTCCCAACAAATGGTATGTCGCACCGGGAAGGTTGTGAGGACGGTGGTGTAAAAGCTGGCACGGATGGCGGGGCTTCGGCAGGATCACAATTCTTTTTCTCATCAGACCGAAAAGCACCGAGGTTGGTACACTTGTTCGCAGGTTCACTCTTCTCATTCTGGCCATAAGGAGCCGCTGGCACGTTTGGAGTCGTCTCGGTACTTTCACGGTTCGTTTTCTGTGCAGATACAGACGGTCCTTCAATTGCAAGGCGAGAAGAATCGTGCGCGTTTGATGATGACGTAGTAGAGCGCTTTGGCACTGGTGGTATGGGCCAGTGAAACGTTCGTGCTGGAGCGGCATCGGTCGGGTTAGCCCGGTACATGGTCTTGAAGGCGCGAAGTCTTTGGTGGATATCATTTGTGTACTTGCGGAATGTGTAGTCTCCGTAGCAGCCTTCGAGATAGCGTTGAGCGGCATTTGGGGAAAACGAAAGAAATGGAGCTGTGTCACGGCACACCAGAGAGGCGTGATAGGTGACATAGAACCCGCATTCAACATTTGTCTGCAACGGTTTGCGAATCGTGTCAAAAGACAAACGCTCTTTGAGAGCCTGAGCCGTTAGCTCTCGCTTTCCAGGGTAGCAAGCGCAGAGGAATTCGATAAGGTTCTGCGCCATACTCTGATGCAGAGATTGCTTTGGACCCATGCTGTCCAGCCAATAGAGCCTCGCTTTTGTAGCATTCGCATTATCTTGTGAGGAAACGTTGCGAATTGGAGAAGAACTTTGGTTTTCTAGCTCGTTGAACAGGGTTGGAAGGGAACATACAACTGCTAATGACCAGTGATTGTTTCCACAAATGGGGAGCATGGTGATCTGAGTTTCCCACACAGCGTCATGAGGGTTGACAGTGTTTCTTTTATATCTTCCGACCTTGTCTCGCAGTTGCTCTTTATTACTCTTCGCCAAGGTATGGTACGGTTTCTCAAACCATCCAGATAAGTACGCAGAATCCAAGATATATATGTCATTCATAGTCTGTGTGGACCAATTGTTGAGGAAGTACAACGTAAAAACAACTGCCTCGTCAGTAGCCATTGAAAGTTTCTCGATACGACTCGAGTCTTCATTCCATAAGGTAAAGGTCTTTTGTAACACGCTGCCGTTCAGAATCGTAGCGACGTCCGAGTACTTGCTAGTGTCCAGTTTGACCACCGCTCGTGTCACTAGATCCGCAAGATCAAATAATTTGGGGGCCTTACCACGCTTGCTCTTCTCTTTGAGCTCTTCTCGCACGAGCGAAAGCACTTCCAGCTTGTCTTCGCCGACATCCAATGCAATTGTTCCCGGTCCACTGTTCTTTACGGCTTCCTTCTTGATTCGATCCACTTCCTCTTTGACCTTACCCTCCAGTTGGTCTACGAGCGTCATCGTCCCGATCTGTTCCCAATTCAGATAATCTTCCCATCCTGGAGGGGGATCCTTGAGTCGTGGTGATTCATTCTCGCTTCGCCTCCTCTTTCGTCCCCGCTTCTTCCCATCTGTCTCATTGCCAGCTGTGTCCGAAAACACGCACGTGAATGGGAAGCCACTCTTTCTTCGTGAAACCCATAGTGCCACTGTGTTCTTGATTTTTTGCACTGACCAGTTGCGCACGGTGTTCAACGAACTCTTGTTGAACCTCGTTGGGCCGGTTGCCTCCAGATAGCACAGGTCCTCTAACACATCAGCTTTCAACAACCGTTCTGCTCCGGTCATGTACCCCTTTTTCGTCGGGTCTGCCGGGCTGTCTTCAATAAAACCGATGGCAAATTTATGCCGACCTTCCGCGTCTTCTCTGAGGTCTGCATACGTGGCAAGCAACTTGTTCTGCGTCATGGCAGACATCTTCATCTTCTTCCCCGACTCGAGAATACGCTGCTGCTCTTGCCACACCCAGTACTCCTTGAGCCGGCCGAACAATCCCACCTGTTGCATGATATCATACGGTGCCGGGCGAGGGTTCGTAGTCTTCACATGGTAAGCCAAAATTGGCTCATGGATTGCCATATGTAGATTGTTGCCGAACTCTTCCAGGTCTCGTACATCGATTACCTGGTAGGGTAGGAAATGTAAGTGCTTGACGAGTGAGGCCAAAAGCAGTCGGTGCCCTTCGCTAACGACCATCAATTTCCCGTACATCGTCTTCTGTACTCCTCTGATCACGAGAAGAGGCTGGCTCATTTGATAGCTTGCGGGTGCTCCCATTTCTTGTGAAAGAAGTTGAAGATAAGCCATGGACGAATAGCGGCCGATAATAGGGCCGACGAAAAGGTCAATACTGGCCAAATAGATAGGGCTACATCGCGCTTCGATAATGCGGTCATAGACCTTCTTCGAAAATCTCTGATGCGGCATGACGCGTAAGCATCGGTATTCTTCAATGTTGTGTTGAACTCGTGGTACGCGGAGAGGGCTAGGGATGAGGTTGTTGCGCAATAAAGAAGCGTGAGGTAGGATAGGATTTGTGTGAGGATACGGCACGCGCACCTGCGAGCGGCATGAAGAGCGCATGGGAGATCGAGAGGTAAGCGACGACGGTTGAAAATGTGTGTAAAAAGCAGCGGCATTTCCCAAAAAACTTTTTCAAAAAAACGAAACGGAGGGAAGTATACCTCACATACAGCCATATTTCAGCGGTGCTGGCTTTATGTGCCAACATTGCAACACGTCATGCGATCATCCTTACAGTGCAGCACTTGTCCATGGTTTGGTTTGGTAAACAGAAGTGCAGGAATGTCTCCTGCAATCGTGCGGTGCTTTGATATGATGAGGGCATTTATTTCAATTTTTTCAGTGTAAAAAACGAGGGTGAGCCCCTTAACGGAGATGGCGACGGAGCGACGGGAGAGAACGCGACTCTCAATGTATAGCCAAAATCACAGCTGATACACGTAGAACAGCGACAAATGTGTACATGCGATAAACGTGTACTCCTGTACAAAAAGACACGTGTGGTCTGTCTTACGCTGTATATAAAGCGATTCTCGGGCAGCGCACGGCCGAGCTGGGCAACTCCCTTAAATGCTGCTGGGGCGTTTTTTTCAAACTGTTACGTACAAAAAACTGTGGTCCGGCCACAGGAACAAATCGCACTCGTGACGTGATTGCGAACAAACGCAAGCATTGCTGCCAACCGGCTGCTGAAAACCGATGAAGCTGATGACAGTGTAAGCGCGGCTCAGAATGCAGGAAAGATTCCTGCAAACCGATGAAGCTGATGACAGTGTAAGCGAAGCTCAGAATGCAGGAAAGATTCCTGCAAACCGATGAAGATGACTGACATTGTAAGGTGCATTCGCAGTACACAGAGAACACGTGTGCTTCTAGTCTATATAACGTGGGTCACGGGCAACATGGAGGTGTGCTGGCGAACTCCGTCGACGGCTCATGGGCCACTATGTAGCAAAGATTATGTCCAAAAACTGGGGTAAGGCTGCATGAATATTTCGGTGAAGCTCGTACGGTTCAGTGGGCAGTGCTCAACGTCAGCTTCGCTCCGCGTTTGCCGTTGTCACCATCGGCGTTCATTATCAGCAAGTTGGCGTTGCTAGATACTTGTTATCTCGTCCTGTAGGCTCCAGGTGCATCGACGCTTCGGTCGTGAGCAGTGAGAAGTGGTGTGACTGTGAAAACGTGTTCCAATGGAGGAGAAGAAATCCTCGAAGAGTAGATTGCGGAGCTTTTGTGGTACACCGCAGAAACCACTGCAAGTTCTCGTTGATCGAAACGTAGCAGAAGAGTTTGCTGGATTCGACACGGCAAGTACGTTGTGTGTGGGATGGAAAGCCGCGTTCAACATGTTAATGTACGAATTCGGATTTGGAACGGTTGCTCACAACATAACGCCAAGTGAGTATTCTGCCGTCTACGCAGATTTGGAAATGGAGGAGAAACACGGGGACGTGCGGACTGGTTTGCGTGCACGACATGTTCCTGTGGAGATGGATGTGGCGTACAGGGGCCCGAGGACGGAACCGTACCTTGTACGATTGGGGAAGAGGAAGGATGAAAATGAAACTCTGGAATCTTTAGTTGTTGCGCATCAATTCTTGCTAAGCTGTGTTCTGGAAAGAGGAATTGTTGAAGATGTTCATGGAGAGCAATGGGCTAAGGTAGAACTATCGAAACATCCGCTCGTGATGACAAGTGCTGTATGCCGGTTTAAGATACGCATTCCGCCCCTCAGTGGAATGGTAGATTACGTTCGCGTTCTAGACCAGGACTTATTCTCAGTTGATGTTGGAACGGAACGGAGTCTTCTGCTTGCGAAGAAGCAAAGCTTCCCCCTGCGTGGACTGCCAGTTTGGAAGAGCGAATGGTCACGGAACGTGCGAGAGTCATGCGAACGAAAAGTATGCGGTTCATTTATCGTGTACACTTTGTTACCTACTGCAAGTGGCGGTTTTGTCTCAAATAATATGGATAAAGTTGGAATCTATGTCACAATCACTGAGGAGGTGGTTCGAGGCAGCACTGGAGGAAAGGGAGAACGCGGACTGTACTACGAGTATGTCGGTCCCCTGAATGCAATGGAACCGAGAGAGTGTAGGACGCTGTTCATGACGATTGGTAGTAGCATTGTAGTACCAAGCACTTTTGCTGTAAGGTTTGGCGCTCATGAAGAGCATGCTGTCCAAGTCTTTGGTTACTTGCTGCGAGCTCGGAGAACTGACGGGAAACGAATGAGCTACATGAAAAGAGAAGATCTCGAGTTGTACGATGACCTGGAGGAGTACGGAGCCCCAATGGAGCTTGTTGAGAATCTACATGATGTGCGCGGACTGGAAACTGTAGACTGGAACTCATTCGGAAGGGCCTATCCTAAGGGAAGAGAAGGCGTGGTGGGCACTATACCAAGTGTACTCGATGTTGAAATGACAACGTCGTTCCGGAAAAGACTGATCGAAACAGTGCACAAAGCGGTACCATCATGCATGAATATAAGTGAAATTTACAAGGCCAATCCTGTGAGTAAGTTAGTGAAGTACGACGAGAACGTGAGGTACCGAGATGACAGGGACGCGTATGAGCGACGGCTGTGGCTTGGGGACGGAGATGAATGGATGTTTGATGGCGTTCCTTACAAATATATCGAAAGTAGTCTGCAAATGAAGTTGATATTCCCCTTCGACCTGACGGATATACAGGAGGCCGTGCAACAGCAGATTGCAATGACTATAATAGAGGAAGCTGAAGGAAGTGATGGCAGTGAAAGGGACGAAGCCGCTGAATCAGAATCTGCTGTATCTGAGTCAGAAAATGAAAGCGCTGGACAGAAAGGTGAAGAAAAAGGAACTGAGATGGCATGCAAAAATAACGAAGATTCCCACGACGGATCTTGTAAGGATCATCCGTCTGAAAAGGAGGAAGAAAAGAAGGGAGAAAATAGAATTGTTGGTGATGTGCATGAAAGTAAACGCGAAGAAGGCGCGCCCAGGGGCCCTGTAACAGATGATGGTAGTGTGCACAAAGCAGACATGGAGGCCGCCGCTAATGAGAAAATTATAGGTGAAGACGACGAGGATAGTGAGAAGGAGGGTGAAGTGAAAGGGGAGAGTAAGCCTGAGCTTGGGAATAAATCGAAGACGTCGAAGTAGAGGAGACGCATCGTAGCGCAATCATTTAGAGGTTGAGACTCTTTCTACATGTGATATCGACTTCGTGACAGGAATGCATTGGGACGAATACTTTAACAAAGCGTTGAAGCGTAACCTTTCCAGGTGCTTTCTGTGGAGCAGTGGTGACCACATTTTATATCTCCGTCATAAAGAAGTTAGCATGTTGCACTCGTAAACCAATTACAATTAACGTACGCACCATTGGTAGATCGATATGCGAAGTTCTCAGTTGGAAGTGGTTCTCCAAGCCGAAGTCTTTCGTCCATACGTATGAGATGGACACCACCAGACAAATGCCTTACGCAGGTAGGTTGTAGAGCTGCTTGAGCAAAAAAATATATATCATTGCGAAAAGGATAAGGAAAAACGGGAGAAAGAACATCTTGGTAACACATAATATCTAACATGGTCGTGACTGCGATATTTACTAATTGTTCAATCCATGAACTGAGAGTGAACACGGTCGAAAAGAAAGTATCGGTCAAGTTATTTACAATCTACACATCTTCCAGGTTTGCACAGAAGGATTGTAGCATCCTTTCGTTGGCGGTCTTTAACAGCGTATCTTAGCATGCGCCGGTGGGCATATTGTAGCAGCCCATCGAAATGCAGGAAAGATTCCTGCAATATCGCCATCCCAGTGAGTGCGTAACCTCTGCCGCAAGGTATGGAAGTCATCAACCACGACGGTATAACCCATGACAGTGTAAGCCTCCAGTGTAAGACGACGTCCATATGGGCCCCTGCGTGTCCTGTACTACGTGTAACATGGATATATAGGTAGCTCGCCGCGCTTGGAGCCTGATGCAAAACCATCTCGGGTCACGGCCTCAGTGCCATTTATTTCAAGGATAAGAGTGAAATAAATCGCCTATCACGCTGCCATCGTTTTGTTGCAACACTTTTGGGTACCGTGGCCCATATTGAAGAGGTGCGGACGTGTACATCTGTACAGCTGGTACTACCTGTACGTCGTGTACGATGGGTATATAAAGGCTCCGCCGCGCTCGGAGCGGGATGCAAGTTCAACTAGGGTGAGGGCCTCGCTGCCATTTATTTGAAGGAAAGGCATGAAATAAATGGGTCATCGGGAAGTCGTCGTTTCCGGTATGCTTCGCCTTTGTTTCGGAAAGTGGCGCTTGCGCGCAAGAATGAATCAGGCGCATGTAGTATCTCTATCTTACGTGATCGCTATCGTCGCCATCATGCTCCGGGCATCAGACGTCTCGGCACAAGGCTTATCGGTTTGAGGGGAGATCTTCTGCTCTCGTGGTCTCGGCTGTATTTCACATTGATTCAATGCAGCAACCACGTTTGTAATGACTTTGATACTGTGAAGACCGACTGGATAACTCAGGAACCTTGGCGTCGTTGCTACAGCATGTCGAAGTTTTCATCCTCTGCTTCTGAATGAAAGGGGCTTGCATCACACATTGTGCTGGTTGGAAGCAATGCACCACGAAATCATGCCACCTTCGGGACCTCTCCATCGCCGCGAATAATCAATCCTCGACCTATACTCTAACACTGATCCGTTGCAGTGGTTTCTTTGCTATGATCGCTGCGTCACTGAACCGAATTGCATGTGTGCCGGAACAACCTGAGTTGTCACCCTCTACGCAATCCTATGTGCTCCGATGTACGTGTCTATACGCTGCAGCGATACCCCGATGGCGACGGCTGTGGAACTAACCACACGCCCTCGTGAGAACTACCGCTTCACAGCGCATGTGCCGTTTTTCGGGGTGAGACTTTCTCTTCGTGCTATGTTGGTGAACGGCGATCCCGGGTATGAGGCAGTAGATAGCTATGCCCAGAGCGTGTTGAGATCTCGAGAGGATGTTGACACGTAATTCGCTAAGCAGTTTAGAATGTTGCGGAACGGTGAACACGAGGTGTGTCTTCTGATAACTCACATGTGAATGGTATCGGCGATAGTGCCATCACTTGGTAATGATATGGGACCTGCATTCGAGCAATGCGCGAAACAACGAAATGCGAGATATGGTCCTCTGGGCCCTTGACGACAGTGGTGTGGACAGCTGTGACGAAATCATGGAACAAATACCGTGGGTATCTGAAATTGGTTTAAAGTTCGAGGAGCTGGGCAGGGAACAGTCGTGGACATTCATAGTAATGGGACATGAGCGATGCCAACGGAGATATGGTACTCAGAAGCGCAGATATTATACCGAAGTACAACGTAATCGTTGATACTTGTCATAATTGTATGTAAGCGGATGATACAGAACGGAAATAATTATGACAATGTTCAGGTACTATATTCTGAGTAAGGCGATAGAGAAGAAATACATCAATTAGGCTGTCGATTTAACAGGGCGTGAACCAAATCGGAAGCATGAAAAGACATAAAAACGGGATGGTTCTCAGGTTCAGTAAGAAAGGAAAGAAACGGCACCATTGCGCGTGGAGGAGGAGATACAAAGCAGTACAGACATACATCTGCAAGCATGTCTGGGCGTCGTATAGTTCTTACCTTAGCAGGTCAGCGGTTTGTATCAAAAGAGTTACCAAGAGAAGAAAATGCTGGTGGCGACAGCGGTGAAGAAGGCGAACGTGCTTTCGTAGAAGGAGCGCCGGCTGTAGCCAGTACATCAGTCGAAAGTGATGGAGGAAATGTAAAGGGGGTTGGAAGCGCAGAGGCACAAAGCGCCGGTGCTGAGAACGCGGGTGCTGGGAACCATGGTGCTATGAACACAGGTGCGGGGAATGCGGGCAATGTGAGCGTGGAAGGTGCGGCATTAGGAGCTGCAAGTACGGGGGTTGAAAGTGGAGGGGCTGAAATGGCGGAAAATGGGAATGAAGTGGAATCCCCGCAGAGCATAAATGAGAATGAAGAAGAGGAAGGGATTGAGGGGATTGAGGATGTGTTACAACGCTTGGTATATGCCGTGTGCAAAGCACGAGTAGAAACCAGTGTTCTTCAAGGAATGATGGAGGGCCATGCAAGGGGATTGAGGAGGTTGGAGAGCGCTATTAAAAAAGTACGAAAAACA
>VCMS01000334.1:0-11323 GCA_022539475.1 Gracilaria domingensis
ACGGACCGTCAGTTCTTGTCCACCTCTATTTCAAGACCCATTTCAAAGTTCCTTTCAACAACAATTCGGCTAGCATCCCATGAGAACTCCTTCTTTCGCCAATTCACCACGACTCCGCACAGGAACCGACCATTCGCGTATTCACCTGGTCTCCAAACTGCGGACATGACGTCGTTCCCGCTCTGAAAAAGCACATCGCATATGTCTCCAAACCGAGGTCATCTGGCATGAAATCCCACCACTAACTGTATTAGAACTCCTTCATCGCATTGCTTCAAATTCTACTCCGATAAAGTCCTCCATTACCTAAAAAGCTCCTCTGTCACATCATACCCCCTCCATATTACGTTTCTCAACTTCAAGGACTCTTTCCGCGAAAAATTTATCACACATCACTCAACACTCTCGTCGGCTACATTCCCACTTCCTTTACATCCTTATCTCTCAGATTCTTCCTCCACCGACACCGATTCTTTGGAAATTGCCCTTGTCGTCGAACATAACTCGCGTTGTGCGTATGGAGCTCGTCCAGAAGTCCTTGAAACTATCCTCAAAACTTCTGTACGACATATGCCAAAAAAAGGCTTCCCCTTCAGAGACGCCAAGGAGTCCTTCGTCAGTGCCATCCCATCATCGCTAACTATAGCGCTGACATTCCCGAAGCAAAGGACATTCTCGCTGTCCTCCACGGCACGAAACCAAACAAACCCTGTCATAGATGCCTATCCCTCGTTCACAACTCAACGTCTATCAAGCAATCTCAACGAGCAACTGTATCTTACCTCTGCAACGGAAAAGAAACACCAAGATCTACTTGCCGCCGCTGAACAGGCTCTACTCTCCCGCAGACCTCGAGTGCAAGGACCCTGAAAAATGAAGCTGTTCAACTACTCCAAACCACCTCCTTATCCACTTACAAGTCCTTTGTCGAATGATTCCCTATGCTCAATGTCTCCGAGCTGCTCACTGCTTACTCATCTTCTCCTTCGAGCCCCTTCAAAACTTTCATCTCGGAATCTCCAAACTCATCAAACTCGCTGAACTCCTCAAGTCCGATTCGCTTCACACTTTTGTTGGTTCTCAGGAAACCGGAGGCCTTCACGACCGTTCGAACTTCTATTCTCAGCAACGCCAACTCCATTCTCGCAGCCATTCACGTCCTATCCGCCATCCAGACTTCACATCAACTTTCTCCACATCCGAAGAAGGAAAATCTCTCAACGTTTCTTCACGACAGACGGCATCAGGGTATTGGAAGCCAAGACTACCGTTCCTGATATGGTCTTCTCTTTATTGGCCGCTTCTTTGACCGAGTGGTGGGAGTTCTCCGCCCCTATTAGGACCGTGTTCACATCCTACGTTGACTCGTCAACAACGTCCTTCGCACAATACAACTCCAGATGGAGGCGCTCGCATAGATGCGTTGGGAAACTTATGATCAAGAACTTACGTTCACCACAGTCTCATTCTCGGCCCGCTTACCAAGCCTCCAACTTCGTACTCTTTAAGTTCACCTCCTTGACCACATCATTCCAGACAAACGCATACAGATGCCTGCACTTTGGCGATGCAGGCGTGACGAACATGCTCATCTTCTCTTCAAGAACCACTACTGTCGAACTTCTGAAGGGAACTACAGCTCATAAGAAAGAGTGAACGCCATTCAAGAGTCATAGGACTATTTGCAATCCCTTTCGTCAGAAGTCACTTCTCTGTCTCCTCAACTCTCGTAGCTCTTCCATCAACCGCTTTCCGGCCATGGTTCGCGACGGTAACTCCTTCTCACTCTTTACATCATCACAGCTGACAAGTACTACGATCGCATCCACATGTATCTTCTTCGGCTCTGGCAGAACTTTCTCGACAACCAACTGCGTTCATCAACCAAATATCTGCGACTCTCACCTCCTTCCCACCCTTTGTGTAGAAACGTTTCAACAGCTGAAGAACGCCCACGACATCAAATCATTGTCGTTAATTCTGCATACGTTCTTAGCGGCTTTGCCCCTCTCTCGATGATTACGATCGGATCTTCGATGCATAAGACTGAGAAGCCGATGTACAACTATGTGAACGCATCTCGCTACACCTCCTTCGGAACTTCCAGTGCCTAAGTTCTTCACGGTTCTCGTGCACGGAACACCCCCTCCCAACTGTACGTTTTCCACAGCGTGGGTATGCAAAGTATATGCATTGATTCGCGTCAGGGACAAGACTTAGACAACTCTGAATCGGAGCTCGCTTTCGTTCGTTTCTTCGAAGTTACAGAAGCCTTTAGATAACGTTGATGAAACTCTGAACTGCATATCACGCCGTTTGGCCACCGACGACGAGCATGATCACACCGTGCATCCAAGTACGTCAAAGATGAAACCTCGTTCTGCTACCGGTCTCTCCTTGCTTCGGGCTTATTCCCGTTGCTCCGTCAAAGCAAAGCTCTATACCACTTCACTGCCCAGAACTACCCTTGCCGTGCCATTTTTCCTCCGCCTTCATAGAATTCCATGTTTCTACATTAAACAGTTCATCGTAACCTTCGAGCGCACATGCATCATATCCTACTCCGTAACTTACTTAACATAAACTGTTCATGTAATTTGATACTCTCTTCTCGTCTTCCATCTCGTGCTCATCGTCCACACCTCCCGTTTCGTTCCAGTTGTTCCAGACATTTCGGATTACATGGATCACATTATTATCTCTGATTTCATCGATTGCTTTTATAGGAGAGTATAGCAATCCCGTGGGTCACAATATCATATAGCAATCCAATACGGCTCCAAGATTATTCCGTAATGCTCTTCCATTCGATCCAGCTCTTCTTCGAACGGCTAGATATAGACCTTCTTCTTAGCAGTATCCATATGCCTAGATTTCTAAACTGTCATCATTCCCATTTTGGGGATTCTTGAGCCATTGAGTCGGTTCCTGAATTTCGTTCCAAACTTGCTGCTCCATTTTCATTCGTACAGCCATTCAGTATACTTTCCACGCCTGTGCAACCTACTTCCGAAAAGTTTGGAGAACACACCTTGCATTTTACCCCCCCGCCGTCTCTCCTTCAAACTCATGTAGCTCGACAAATGACGGCGATTCAAGCGTCTAAGACGCGCCAACTGCTATCATATTTCTGGCCATCCATGGTCCTTGTCTCCCCCATTTCTCAAATTCTTTGGTTCACGATCGTAACCCACAAAACTCCCGTAAGATCTGTAGGCTTAGAACGTTTCTAAACAGTAAGTCTTGCGGCCCTTTCCTCTTCGCCACGATATTTGAACCCGGAAAATAATATGTCCTCTCTTTTGGAGGTTCTCTATGTGGAGAGAATTCACACCCTTTTGATCTAGCGCAGAAGATTCATCCAGTTTTCCTTCGCTTGTTTCTAGGTATATACTCCCTCTCCCTTCATGAGATGTTCTTTCATCGAACCATGTCATACCCAGCTCCATCAAAATACTTCTCCTTGCATGGCGTTTCGATTCCCCACGCGCATCGCTCACATGCTTCCACCTCTCCGTAGCACATGTGGTGTCAGCTATTGAGCATGCTTCTTCCATCTCCATCTCCCGGATGGATTTCCAACGAGGTTTCTTTACCTCTGTCTCCACGATTTGCAATCAGAAGTTATGACCGTTATCACGAATCGATGGGTATACGCCTCATCTCCATCGCGACCTCCAATTGGACAGCACGTGAAACAATCTCTTTCGCCCATCAACGACCAGGACACGTGTCTCAGCTTCCATGTCCGAGTGTCTTACTCTCTATCCCCAGTTTCTGCCGGTAACTCAGCTCGAAGCCCAATTCCCTTGTCGTCGTGTCTTTCGCGCTTTTTATCGCAGTATGGACTCGTAAGGCTGTCTTCGCTACGCGCTACATAGCGCGGTCGTTCACATCAATCTCCGTATCTTATCCTTTCCCCTGTGCGAATCACGCTCCCGCATTGTTGCTCCGTCGCTGTCAATGTCTTTCGAAGTGATTGTATTAGAACATCTTGCTCCTTCACCTTATAGCTGCTAGTTCCGTCACCGCTTTTTCTGTAGCAATTCTTTACGCTATTTCAGAATTTAATTATCCTCCGTTACTCGAAAGAGATCCCCTCTCAAGTCTCCAATCTTGTTGCAACAACTCGTAGCGTGGCGTTAGGCTTTCATCTTCTTCACCTTCTTCGTTTACATCAGCAAGAGCACGAGATGGAGAAGTACGGGTAATGTTCCGGCCACCTGCCTCATTACGACCCCTTTCGTTCCATGTCTCTCTTGGTCAGTTGTGACCCCACGGTCTGTCCGTTCCCTACGATTTCGCCAAAGAAAACCGAGGCTGAACCCTTCCTTATTCATTTGGTTTAACCTATTCTGCGAATGTACGACGTACGAGGAGCGGCTGTATCCGTTCGACTTCTTCCTCGTTCGATAACTTCGGATGAATGAACCGTTTCCATTCTTCGAAACTCTCTGTCGGTTGCGGGCGCATCGTACAGGAGGACTGTATATTATTCGAATATCTTCTTCTGCCTAGCACGATCGGCATGAAGGGAATCGTTCCGATTTATCTCCCTTTCGCGATTTGGCGAGCGCAGGCGTTACGGGACTGTAATATCATCGGTCTTCTTCGCTCTACTACTAGAGGTGAATGGAATCGTTTGTAATGCCCTCTTCCTGACCAGGTGAATGCTCTTTCATGTCGTCCAACTCTTCTTCGATGACATTTCAATTTCTTGTCGTGTTCCTTCGCTCTGTATGTCTCTCTCGGCACCTTTCTATCCCATTCGCATCATCGATTATTCTGGCACTCCTCTGCAGCCATTGTGTGTCGAAACCCCGCCCTCCCACTGAGCTGTGATGTATGGTACACTACTTCGCTCTCTGTCATTCCGTTGTGCGTACTTAACACTCAGCTTCGGTTCGATTTTGCTTTCGAATGCCGCCAGTGGCTGATTTCGAACCAGACTTCTTTCCATTAAGCCCGACACGGGCCTCTAGCGACTACTTCTTTCGGGTCGCAGCAGGCCGAGGGTTCTTCCGCTTGCGACGCCAATACCATACGCGGGATTGTTTGGACCTTGTTTCCCGCGTCGTCGCGCGTTGCCTGGAGTGGTGGAGCCATGATTGCGCTTCAAAATCGCATGAAAAAAGGGGATTATGTTCGGATTAGGGTGGGGAAACAGGAAGCTTCTGGAGTTCTGCTGCGTAGTGTGGGGTTGAAAAGCGGAAGGGGAAGCTGTGAACCCTTGGCAGCACGGTGGTTCGAGACCTTCAGTGGCTTGAGCCCTAAGTGAGCTGGTCCATTCCTGTGGCAGACAGTTCATACCAATTTTTCACATTTCCCATGCGTATTTTTTATTGCTATACTATGTTGGCCAGGTCCGATCAGTCGGGTCCCTCATGATGAAGGTCCTCTTCCTTGTCCAACTCCCGGTGCGAGAGATATAATTCTGAGATGTCTGTTTTGAGGTGTAGCTCTGACCGCTGTGGAGTATTTAGTGCTCCTTGCTTTATGGCACGACAGGTGTCCTTTGTACGTTGTCGATTACGCAACAAGAGGCTTTACTGGAATTAAATGCATTAAATAAAATAACGCGTAGTTATGAAATACACTACAACAGTTTGTACTAACGTCAAACTATAAGCGTGGGAGATTTAGCAATACTCTCCCTGGTTAGCTGGGTCCATAAGTCTACGTACAGTTTTTGTGTTCATGAATATCTCTTTTAGCCGGTCACCAACAGTAGTCTTATACTGCTAGTATGTACCCAATGTGGTATAGCTTTGATGCTCGGAGGGCTATCGAATAAGAAAGTTTAGTAAGCGGGCTTGGTAAGGCTCAATCTCGGCCAAAATCCTTCTCTCGTCCCCATCCCGGTTACTGAAGAATCATGATGTGCCCAGTATATTACAGAAAGAGGAGTTACTACCCATGGCATGCAGGATTGAATTTCAGAATTCATAGTGAGGAAGCTGCTGTAATCTGCCCTTTCAGCTCATTCCAGTTGCAATACCTTCCTGAAAGAGAAACGGTGGCAACGAAGCATTCCGCCTTCCGATAGTTGTTTCTGTTTGTGAATTGCGTCGGCTTATGTTTCATATATACCCAATGTCCCTAGAAGTACCGCAATGCTATCCTTCCGAGAACGATCTCTTACTGACACTCCAATCTCAAAGTATGGGTGTTTGATGTTGATCTTCTTCGCTGTACAACCCATACCTGCTGCTCAGGCGGCCGAGCGAAGTCTGTTACATCCATCGTCTCCAATTGTGCCTTGGAGATCGGAGTCCACTCGTGCACCGAGTTTCTCCTGTGCTGCGCGATGAGACTTCAGTTCTCTGCAAAAAGTGGCAATGATAGGAATTGCATTATGAAACGGGAAATCATTGGTAGACGGGAATCCTTCGGTTGCGATCCATATACGCGAAATTCTTTTGCTTCCCTTCCTGGGAACTTTGTCTGTACTAAATACGAGGTTTGAACGACCGCACTACTGACATTTATTCTTGCGTTGAACTCGTTACCCAAACCTTTCTCACATACATCACCACAGCTTGTGTCAGCATGACCAAGCACTGTTATCGCCTCTCACATCCAATGAAAGGTCGAGCTCTTTCCATGCCATGCACGCCAGCACTGGAAAATGTTCCTCTATAGGGATCATTTACCAGCAACGTCCCCGGCATTGAGAACCTAGGCAATGAGTTTGCCTTTAGCAGTGACCTCGGTTCTGTTCGGGTGCGAATCTGAACCAAGTGTATTTTGGAACGCCTTTTACCCTCCAGACGGAAGTCCTTCACCAGCCTCCAGTCGAACCTGATCGATAAGGAAGTATGGCGGGGGTACTGTGGGTAACGTCAGTTGAAATTTTTGTAGTTCACCATCTCTTCTGCATCCTCGTTACGCGGTCTCCTTCCGCTGTCTGTGCACACTACTCGGTTGCCAGAGAACAACGTGTTGTGTCTCCGGGGTTCTTTCAAAAGTGTTGCGTACGAGGAGAGATGATTGCGATCGGTGTGGGTCGACTAAGAACGACAGCACCTTTGCCTCCCGACTGCATCCTCCGATTTGTGCTCACGTAAATCTCTCCCAGTTCCGAACTGTTCAGAATAAGACAGACACACTATAAATTGAACCGCCAGGGCGAAAAGCATTAAGCAGTCCATCATAATCAATAGCAAAGTATTAAAACCATATTTCTTCGTTACCGAGAAGCTCATCATGCTAGTACTGTCACGTATACCCATAAGGTGGGTTTGTGAGTACGAGTTGAACATTGCCCTGTAGGGAATTATCGGAAGGGGAACAGTCAATGTACCATGAGCCTGCCACTAATTTCATTAACCAACGCAATGACATAGAGAAATGTGTCCACTGTTCTCTTTGACCACACCGAGAGCCTTCGTCGTTCTTACATCGCAAAGTCGTTGAGGTGGAAGAAAACCGATCAGCGAACATTAGAGAAGGAGTGCGTCCACCGTTCATCATTACATCCGTGGTCGGTCTATGAATTGACATCACCGACCCAAGGTCCTGCACCGGATGTTTTACCGGATGTTTTTAACCCACCGCCCTAGCCATTGGCTGGAGGAAACTGGTTCTCTGTGCCGTAAAGTATCCCAATCTTCACTGACGGTTGCTTCCATTCCGTGACGTCCTGACAGAGTGCCCGGAATTCTGAAGGTCTCAGGATTCACGCTGGAACCCAAAAGCGGTACGAAGAGTAGCGAAATAGCTCATCGAAAAGGCAATTCAAAAGACAGAGGCATGGAAACCATGTCACGAAGTTTACCTTTCGAAACTTCCAGCAGTTCCATTCGGAGAACGGACATTTTGTATACCAGTAATCTTGTTTAAGACAACCCATTGTTCAAATCAGACAGAACTCTTTTGACAAATCCACTTAGTTGGTTTATCGATATCATCGAGGGTGGGGTACAACCCAAGGCACAGTCAGCGTTTGACCCTCTGGTTGCTTCACTTCCGATCTCCATGTTCTCAACACCGATTGCTAGCTCGTATACCGGAAGAACCTGACTACAATTGACGCTAAAGAAAGCGATCAGCTTATCATACACACATGAAAGAAACAGGTAACAGCATTTTATAGTTCTGCGTCACGAAATCCAAAGACTGGAAGCAAAGGAATCCCATCCTAGACATACCATTGCACGCATAAACCCCATCACACTTATGTAGCGCTTGGTTTGACATGCACGAAACCATCCACATACGGCACATAAAGTACTACCGAGAAACACGTATGCAGTCCCTCCGCCTGTCTTCCAGAGACTGAGGAGTCGCCTCTCAATAGTGATCGACTTCACAGGGATAGAGAGGAAAACTGCTGGGAAACGGTGCAGGCTCAAATCCCGAAGGTAGTTTCTGTCGTCTGCATATAGGACTCCGGGGCCATTGCTCTTTAGAATAAGTCAATTTCCAGAAACAACGCTCAAAAAAGAATTCGCGGCCATCACAGCATTTTATCCAAACTCCTTCGAAAAGATCCCTCACCACACGATCCTGACTCCAGAAGTCATCAACGTACAATGGAGTAAACGGAACATACTATGTAGACCCGACTTTATGAGCCTAACAGTCAGTATCTATATCTTCACAATAGTCCTGCGGCGTGTATTTTAGCAGAATACGTGCATCTTCGTAAAACAGTACCGTGAGAATCCCGTAAGACAACAAAGCCAGACATGGCACAGAATTTTAGAACGACAAACGTACTCAACAGAGCCAGTCGTATCCAACTGACCGAGAGAGGAACCAATTCCACCTCAGAGACGCCAGCAAACAGAGTCTCTCAGCTGCGAGAAGATAATGCTGACAACGAAGAGACCGCGTACACCATAATATCACTTATCACGGACTAGCCTCCGAATAGAATGCCGCACGCCCGAACATGCGCTCACGCTCACATCGCTCTGCTGTAAGACACCCACAGACCGGGCGTCTGCTCTTTCCGCAGGCGCCATGTAACCTCTCGCAACGAACTCGCGACAACGCCGAAAATACGACGGCTGGCCACGAAACTCCGTGGAGGAGCCTTCTTTCGAAAAGAGCTACGTAGACGCGCCGTGAATGAACCGTCTCATTCTACACTTCGCTTACTTTGAGCGGCCGGGCTGTTAGTCGGCTACACAGGACGACGGTGCCTGAAACAGGTTCCCGACGCAGCGGTTGCTGTACGCCCGATCTGCCCTGTCTCAGAACTTTACCTAGTAGTACCCCACCTCGGTGGCGATGTGAGCTGTCCTTCCGCAACCCGCGCACGCCTTTGCGGCGCGCGCCCGCGTCTGAACACTTCCGCATCGGCCACCACAGGAGCGTTACGTCTGTCTCTTGCAGATGCTAGTTTTTGGCGAGGGTCGTCCCAGAAATTGGCAAGGGTCGTCCAGTAAATTTTTTTGAAAAAAATATCGAGATCAATTATTTTCAAAATTTGCAGATAATTGCTTGGGTCGTCCAGAATCGCTGGTGCAGTAAATACTGGTGGGTTTTCCACTCGTGCTAGTTCTTTAGTCGAGGGCTACCTGAACTGTATTTCGCGAAGTCTAGGTTCAGTTTCCATTAAGGTGCACATTACACCGATACCTTCTGCGGAATGATACCCTGGCAACGCATGGAATACTAGTGCTAGTACAGATGATGCCCATTATGAAATCATACCGTTTTATTCGTATCTATTCTTCTATCGACCGCTTTTGCTAACCACTACTTCGCTATATTACATGTACCATTTCCCATGATGGAGCGGGTGTAGGCGCAATCTGCGGCAGATGCCGCAGACTGCACGTCCACCATCGCTGTATCGGTAGAAACAAATACGCACTCCGAGAGGATGAGGCGCGAAGCGCCTCATCCTCTCCGTTCCTCATGTAGGGAACCATGCCCAGATGCATGGTTCCCTACTTGAGGAACCTGCACCTGCAACTCGTGAGCTACGTCGCCATCAAAAGTCATTTACCTGTATACGCAAGCAGAAAGTATCCATAAGTTAGTCAATGATCCGTTGATACATTTGAAATGCGATGGAACGTACCATTGATAAAGCAAAACAGAAACGTTGCGCTAGAAAAGTCGAGGGACCTAGTAACTCGCAAAGGAAGAAGAAGAAGGAAAGGGATCGGTTAGATTACCAGCCCACCATCATCGTTAAAGCGCGAAAGGTGTCGAAGCGAGAACTCACAACCAAGGACACCAAGAATGCCCATGCAGCAAACATACCGCAAGATGCGATAAACGAAAGAGCAGCCTATGTCCCAACCAAGTACCAGAATCGCCTATCCCGGAACAGCCAGAGATCGATCTTGAGAGACGAAATGAAATTGGTCGTTTACCTGTATACGCCAAGCAGAAAGTATCCATAAGTTAGTCAATGCTCCGTTGGATACAGTTGAAATGCGATAGAACGTCCATTGATAGAGCAAAACAGAAACGTTGCGCTAGAAAAGTCGAGGGACCTAGTAACTCGCAAAAGTTAACCCAAAGCCTTTTTCCTGCCGTTTACATGTCGCAGAGCGCGAAGGAGCGTGGTGAGGATTGGTTAGTTTAGAACAAAGATACGTAGAAGGAAATGGAAGCACGTACGAAAAGACTGCACGGAAAGACTGCACGGAAATACATCCGTGAGATACGGATGCTGTCCGCTTTATGGAGGCGTCCGACGAGGGCGGAGAAAGAGAATGAGGTACGCTTCATGTCCGCTTAATGGAATCCATTCTCAGCACGCTACTTCGTAATCCGTCGTACTTTTTTCCGCCCTCGCACTTCGTAGCGAGTGCGAGGGCGGAAAAAGTACGACGGAGCGGAGTAGAACGCCGAGGATGGCACGGATCACGACGGTAACAAAAGGTCGGACGTCGACGGGCGGGGCGGCGGGGAGGGAAGAGATTATTTTTTCTGTGCGAGATTGGACAAGTGTACAGCGTACAACGTTGGGAAACCAGAGTTTTATAACCAGTGGAGCATAAATACGAGACGTACACCCTTGTGTTGAGGTTCTACGTGTACCTACGTTCCGTTTTTGACGAAAGCACGTGATTTAAAGCTCAAAATATTATTCTTCCGTTCTGAGCAACACGTCGATTATTGACTGTCGGCTACGACCTCCTTCTCCCTTCGGACGCCCGTTCCCTTGCAGTCTTTGTTTCGTCGTTTCTCGTTCATTTCTTCTTGTCGCCGATGGTCTACTACTGTACACATTAAGAAGCGTGGCGGTGCCCCTTCGTTACTCGCCGAGGAGTCTTATCTCCTTCACAGCATGTCACCATTCCCGTTTCGTCTGAAAGCAGCGCTTGGAAAGACGACAATAGCCGGGCCATTCGAG
>VCMS01000334.1:12828-71672 GCA_022539475.1 Gracilaria domingensis
CGAGATTATCTCTGAGCGAATAAGGGCAAGCCTGAATTACGTTCTCCAGGGTGTTCGTTCTTCCACAAACTAGTATCGGTACATCAGAAAGATGAGAGGTAGCAGCCATGCTGCAGAATTCGTGTGCGGAAATGACCGTATCTTCTTCGTTCGCCAGCATGGTACCTATACGCCCCCTTCCAACAATAACGGCCCGAGTCGTTCGGGCGGGAGATGAGGCCTGAGGGACGTCAGAGTATCTGGGACTCGGAGGCGGAGTGGGAGGCATGTCGGACTGGGAGTTCATTGCAAGTGTTTGATTGTTTTTGTGTGACGATAAAAATGGAAGATGGGGCGGAGAACTGCTGGGGTAAAGAGTGGTACTTAAGTACAAACGGTTGGGAAGCGCAGAACGGGAACATGGTTCACTTTGTGAAAGTGAGCGAAATGTATGATATGTGATTGTACTGAATGAATGATAGGCCTTGTATGAGACGACAAGCCACAAAGTGTGATGATGTTTTATGAAAGGTAGGTGGAAGAGTAAAAAGTGTGCCATGAATGAAACTGATTTCGAACCTGAGTTGTAAAGTAGTTGTAAAGTACGAGTTACGGGGAGCTTGAATACAGGATGAAAGGAGCCATTTTGGCTTCATAAATGAGGTGAACGGGTTTTATAGCTTCAATCGGATTGCCATAATTAAAAGGATGGAGTTGGATTGCGCCCGAATACGTCTACAAAGGTCGTAGAAGCACTTATGAAGGAAGGAGTTGTAGACATGTTATTGTTGATGACGGTGGAGCCAGGGTTTGGAGGACAGGCGTTTATGGAGGGTGTTCTGGATAAGGTGCGACATGCAAGGAAGTTGTACCCAAGAATAGGGATAGAGGTGGATGGAGGTATTGGACTGAGTACTGTGAAAGGAGTAGTGAAGGCCGGTGCAAACATTTTAGTGGCAAGATCTGCCATCTTTGGCTCGAGTAACCCAGCTCATGTCATAGCTGGTTTTCGAAAGGTTTGTTAGAGATAGTAGCATAAATTTATTGTTTATTACATTGTTACCTTTACGTTTTATCACGACTATATTCTCCGTGTCCATTGGAGATGTATTTCTCTTGTATCACAACCGGGAAAGGATGTGAGAGAACATCAATATATCCCCAGTGGACGCTGAGAGGGAGGATGAACTACTCTACGTGCTATCATTGTTACCCATCCTGTGTCGAGTGGTGACATATTCTTTTTTTGTCACAACCCACAAAGGATGTGACGGAAGAAGAACATGCCCCCAGTCGAGACAGAGGGTGAGCAACTCTAAGTGCAATCACTAGTCCCTAGCTTGCCTCCACTGGCAATATCTTCCTGTTTTGCTATAACCATCGAGTGAGGTTATGGTGGAAGAGAAAAATATCGCCGGTCGAGGCGAGGTGGGTGGGGATTATGTGAGCGCGAAGAGGAGACAGAGAGATGGCGCTTAAGTAGTGGAAGGCGCGAAGGTGTACAGTAGATGTTTTGGCGGGAAATGGGATGAGGGAAACAGGGACAATCATGGTGCTGGATATAGCCCGTGTGGTTGGACAGTGGGGGTGGACAGGACAGTTTAGCTCGATTGCACTGTATCGCAGCGGAAACTTCGATCCAACTACTACTTCTTCTTCTGAAGATGTCGAACGGATACGTGAAGGATGAGGAGCTGTGGGTGCTGTTGGAGGGGAAGGAGGTACCGCAGACGCCGTCACCAAAGCGGGAAGAGGACGTGATTACGGCGGCTGGTCGGATGTCGCAGAAGAAGGAAGTGGCTGATGAAGGAAAGAAGTGTGAGGCGAGGAGAGGGGATGGTGATGAGGTGGAGAAGGGGGTAGAATTGGAGGTGGAGGGGGTCGCAATGGAGAGAAGGGGTGCGGTGCATCTGAGTCAGTTAGAGGTTGGAGACCAGATAGAGAGTGGGGGCGGAGAGGGTGACAGGGAGATGCGGTTTGTGGGGGAGATGAAGGCGAGGGTGGGGATGTTGGGGTTGGTGATGAAGGAGCAACTGGACGATGGAATTGTGGAGATTGTAACGGAAATGGGCGGTGTGGTGCTGAGTGGGGGTGGTAGTGGTGTTTCGGTTGAGGCGATTTCGAGCCTGCGGAATTCGTTGTCGGTATTGGGAGTGGAGATGAGAAATCATGTGTATGGGATAGTGGAGTGTGCGGGAAGGGAGGTTGGAGAGTTGCGGGAGGAGAATAGGGTTCTGAACGAGAGGTTGGACGTGCTGGAGAAGGAGGTGAAGGAGCTGGGCAAGAGGCAAAGATTGGTGGAAGAGGAGACGCTGAAAGGAGGTGTGGAGGGAAAGACGGAGAAGGGAAGTGTGGGAAGGGTGGCGGTGCAGAAGGGGTCTCCTGTGACACCGAAGACAAAGGGTGGTGGGGTTGGGGATGGGAAGAGCCGTCTGAAGAAGAGGCGTAAGGAGATGAAGAAGGTGGAGGAGGAGGTGGCGCGGGAGGGAGTGGGAGCTCCGGTGGTGACTGGGTTTAGGAGTGCGGCGGAGGTAGCGCGGACTGCGAAGGGGAATCTGAGGGGACAGGAGGAGAGAAGGATGGGAGGGATTTGAAGCCGTTTTGGGGCGAGGCGGGTATACGAGAAGGGGGAGGGTTGTCCACCTGACTTCTACAAAATGACGTTTGCGGAGACGGAGAGAGAGGATGGGAACGCGTGATGGGCGAGAAATGGGTAAATAGCGGGGGTGGTGTGGACTGGGAAGAAGTGATGGGATGATTGAGGTGGGATGAGTTGCGATTGGCATTGCAACATGGGAGAAAATGGAAAGGCAAACTAGCACGAGTGCAGTTTTGAGAGAGGGTCGCGGAAAAGAGTGAATGGGGTGGTGCGGCGAAGTAGAACCTCTACAAAAACTAGGGGACCCAAGCACTAAACTGCGCGAAATGGAATTTAATATTCCAAAATTTCTTAATTTTTTGAGTGCCAGCCTCTGCTACCCCCTCGCGCGCCCCAAATAGCCCCAAAACTAGCTTAGTTTCCAAAGCGAACAGACTATATTCCACTTTGCAGAACACAGACGATAGACGATTCTGGTACTTGGTTGGGACATAGGCTGCTCTTTCGTTTATCGCATCTTGCGGTATGTTTGCTGCATGGGCATTCTTGGTGCCCTTGCTTGTGAGTTCTCGCTTCGACACCTTTTGCGCTTTACGATGATGGTGGGCTGGTAATCTAACCAATCCCTTTCCTTCTTCTTCTTCCTTTTGCGAGTTACTAGGTCCCTCGACTTTTCTAGCGCAACGTTTCTGTTTTGTTTTATCAATGGTACGTTCCATCGCATTTCAAATGTATCCAACGGATCTTTGACTAACTTATGGATACTTTCTGCTTGCGTATAGAGGTAAACGAATTTTGATGCGGACGTAGCTCACGAGTTTCAGGTGCAGGTTCCTCAAGTAGGGAACCATGCATCTGGGCATGGTTCCCTACATGAGGAACGGAGAGGATGAGACGCTTCGCGCCTCATCCTCTCGGAGTGCGTATTTGTTCCACCGATACCGCCCTCTGCGGCATCTGCCGCAGATTGCGCCTACACCCGCTTCATCATGGGGAAATGGTACATGCAATATAGCGAAGTAGTGGTTAGCAAAAGCGGTCGATAGAAGAATAGATACGAATAAAACAGTATGATTTCATAATAGACATCATCTGTACTAGCAGCAGTATTCCATGCGTTGCAGGGTATCATTCCGCAGAAGGTATCGTGTAATGTGCACCTTAATGGAAACTGAACCTAGACTTCGCGAAATACCGTTCAGGTAGCCCTCGACTAAAGAACTAGCACGAGTGGAAAACCCACCAGTATTTACTGCACAGCGATTCTGGACGACCCAAGCAATTATCTTCAAATTTTGAAATAATTGATCTCGATATTTTTTCAAAAAATTTACTGGACGACCCTTGCCACTTTCTGGACGACCCTCGCCAAAAACTAGCATCTGCAAGAGACAGACGCGGAAGCCTCAAGAGGAGGAAGATCACTCTCGCTCACCACCGCCGTCGCGGACGGAGTTACGTTTGCCGGCCCAAGAAAGGGAACACAGTACCGATGTGGTACGTGATTTGCAGCCGGAAAGCCGGAGGGATCGCACAGTTTCGCGGAGGCCTTCTGAGAAGGACGCCACCTCGGTGACGATCGAAGCCGGAAGACCGGAAGAGGAGAACGCGCCGTTACCACGGAAGGCTGAGGTGGAAGGCACCACTATGGTGAATCGCAAAGCCGGAAGTCCGGAGAAAGAAGAGCTAGTTCGAGAAAACCGTGCTGTTACGGCAGACCCGACTTCGGGAGATTTTGGTGCAGCACCGAGCGCCAAAGCCGTCAAAAATACGGAATCAACCACCAGTGTGGCGAAAAGTCAAGCCACAGCAAGTGGGCAGCACTCAAGCACTGACGACGCGTGCACGTCGCGCCAAGTGTCGAGCTCCGTGGGAGATCCGCCTCCAACAGAGAATTACAGTGCGCAAGCCGGGCATGTGCCAGCCACAGACCTGGCGCCGTCTAAAAACGGTTCAAAAAATTCCGAATTTGAATCGACTCTTGACAGCCATGCAAAGGCGCAGGTGTCGCAAACCGCAGCGCGCGGCGAACCGCCGCCACGGCACGTGCCAGAACACCACTCGCTGGCTCACCGCTCTGCGGACCGTTCACCGTCGCAACGGGAGATTGTGCCGGAACGCCGGAAGCTCGCTATTCGAGAAGACCGAAGCACGGTCACAGCCCAGCAGCATGGGGAGAAGAACCAGGAATCTGGAAGCATGATTGTCAGGAAAGCACCATGGTCACGAAGACCAAAGCCTGGCGTACAGGGTGTACTGCCGTCAGGACGGAAGCCGATCATGAATGACGATGCCCACGACGGGAGAAGCGACGACTACGCCTCGAAAGAGGATTTCTCGAGCAAGCCGCACACAGAGCGGAGTGTTCTCGATGAGGAATATGTCATTGAGCGTCTGGTAAGTCACGGCTACGCCCCTGACGGGGAACTACTGTATCGAGTCCGTTGGTACGGCTACGTCTCTTCAGAGGATACGCACGAGCCCATTGAGCACTTGCCTCGCTCGAAGGTCTTGCAGTACCACCGTCGCACACGGACACCGATACCGGCTACGCTGGACAAGGCCCAAGTGGGTTGACCACCCACGTCTCTATTGAGCGCAGCCGTCTCAGACGGAATATTCCGCCTCATGCGGACAGTATTGCATTACGCAAGAATATGCCGCGTCAAGCGGATGCAACTAAGTTAACTTGAGATCACTTAGCCGCCTCAGGCGGATCAGGCCGCTCTAAGCGGACAGCTTTTTGCTGAACAGACAAGCCGCGAAACGCGGAAGCCACTTACAGTGGAGAAGAAGAAGAAGAAGAGAGAAGCCTAAGAAGAAGGAGAAGAAGCCAGGACACTGGAAGGAAGACTAAGAAGTTTTATCGCTACAGCCGCTTCTGCGGAAAGTTACCCCTCTCTCTCGTGGGCCACTCGCAGCAGCCTCGAACGAAAAGGGCCAACACGAGCCGGGTGTAAATCCGGGTGACCCACTACCGGGAGCCCCCGAGAAGCGCTGTGCCGCTATCGCTTGTAACTCCGACTCGTCGGTCACCGTATCGGGAACGGCCACTCCCACGCCTCGGAGGAAGTCGCGAATGACCGCCGCTCGCGGAGTGAGAGAGGAACTGCCGCCCCCGGCGGATGCCACACCCTGAGCCCACGGGCCGGTCGGATCGGGAGCCGCTACAGCGGGTGGGACCACAACCACGACGTCTTCGTCGTTGCCCATAGCTTCGGGCTCTGGTTCTTCCTCCACGCCCTCTGGGCTCCCCTCATGCATGGGGCTTCCTCCCTCAGTAGGGTCATCACCGTCGTCATCGACGTATACGCACCCACGCGGGTGCCCTTCCGGGATATATCGCTCCTCTCGGCGGCGACCAGCCGCCTCAGCGGGACCAATTACCTCCCAAATCCATGGGTCAAAGTATACGAAGTCGCCGGCGTTGACGTTCCGTCCGGGAGAAAGGTCCGACTGCCGACGAACCCCGTCGGAAACCTGACTAGCAGGCACCTCATTCCAGTCAATCTGGTCAATGACGTCCACCAACGCGGTGGCTTCGCGCGCATTGCCAACCGAGCCGAGTACCTCGGAGAGATCCAACGCTCGGATCGCTTGCCGGATGAGCTCCGGGATGAACCAAACTCGGTACGAATCATATGCCTCGATGAGGAGGAAAACCGCAACGCGGACGGTCCATTCTGTTGCCAGGATGCTCCACAGGCCGCGAGGCGGATCGTTCATGAAGTACGAGCCTATGTAAGTTAGGCAGGGCGGTAGCTCTACGTGACACCCTCGTGGGACTTCGACCGCAGGCCAGAATGACGGCAGCGGCAGGTATCGCCCAGTATGGGAGTGACGCGCAATGCGTTCCACCTCCGTGCACTGGTACGGCACCAGTACCCCGAAGCGGGAACGCCATTTCCTCTCGAATCGGAGGCCTTCATGAAATTGAGACCGACCAGGACGGCGAAGGAACCGGAACTCGGCGCGAAGGATCGGCCGCGCCCACAGGATCAGCTCCTGCTGCGGCTGAACGGTGTCCGAATATCGGTCAATTTCGTCCAACGCTTTGGCTAGATGGTCGCCGTAGCCGACCTCGCCGAAAGTTCGGTAGCGTGCCACATCGTACTGGTACTGTGCCGGCACCGGATCTTCGTTCGGAGCTCGGAAGTGTCGCGCGTACCCAATGCGGGCCATCTCATTGCGAACGAATTGTCTCGTCTCGTTTCGACCTACAAACAGGCAGCTCGGTATAACCGCAACGCGGGCGATCCAGTCCCATGAACGGGTAACGTCAGCAGGAAGCCCACCAGGGAGTTGACCGTCGACAGCGTACGAGTCGACGAGCTCGGTATCCCGAACGGCTTCGGCGTCAAACCAGGGAGCCTGGGCGAAAAGGAAACTGTGCCGGTGCGGATCCCGGATGCGTAACGCGCCTGCGGTAGGCCACCCACCCAGCGTAGCTGGCATCTCGGCGTTGAACCAATCCCATACGGGTGCGGGACCAGCCTGAGCTGGAGCGTGATCCTGTCCGGAAGAACCCGGTTGAGAGACAGCCGCTGACTGCGGAAGGGGTACAGACCGGAACGGCGGGTTGGACACTTGCATGCGTGCCGTCGAGGACGGAGGGCCGTTCGGTGCGTTGGACATCGCGGAAGGGCTCGAGATGACGAGGTTCGCTACTGACAAAGGAGGTGTTGGTGGCTCCGAACAGTTCTCGGCAGACCCGTCTTGGGAGACTCCCTTATATACCTCCATCGCGAGGCGTATGGAGCCGACGGAGTCGGTGTCTCAGTCTGAGAAGGGGGAGATGTAGAGCAAAACGCCCTTTGTGGGGATGCACCGAGGTGCTTTTCATAGTTTGTTGATCCGTTACCGGCTTCGACACCTCAGGTTATGAGAGACTACTGGAGTAGTGCCCCTATTTTGGGGTATGCCTAGGAAGGGTAGTATTTCTGCACACGTGTGACAAGTTGGCCCGATCGCGCGGGCGCCGTGGCAAGCCTGCCACGGGAGCACACCTGTAGTGTATTGGCCGGCAGCGCCGGATAGTTAGATATTTTAATTGATATTTTCAAGTGCCGTATATAAGTGGCGGCGCTTGCCGCCACTGTACGGGAAGTAAACCTCAACGAGGCCTTTGGCTCTGATCTTCTTGCCGCTTGCGCACGGTTACAAGCCCCATCCTGAGAAATAGCGCCGCAATTCCGGGCTGACCAACCAACCTCCGTCCCTGAGGAGTACTAATCCGTCGTCACGGCACTCGTCTTATCTATTTTATCGTTTTCATTTCCGTCTTACGGCTTTCGCTACTCTGCCCTACATTGTAGGTTTGTCCCATTTGTCTCGGGAGTTTTCCCGCTTATCGCGAGTCAGTGCCCCGCAGTGCGGCTCGTTTGCTAATCTTTTGTCGTCCCATACCGTTGGGCTGGATACCCTCCCCCCCACTCGCTGTGGCTCGCCGGAACCATCCGGATACCTACGCCGATTCTACCCCCTTTACCTCCGACTGCACGTCCAGATCGGGCTCACCCGGATTTACACCCGGCTCGTGTTGGCCCTATCGGAGGGTTCTGTCGCTGCGCCTACCCCTGTAGGGAGCAGGGTTCGAACACCCCTGTCGGTGCTCTTCCGCGACGCGGCTGTTGTTTTCCCGTCACCGGGTTTGCACCACAATAGGTGCAAGCTTAGGCTTCCTTAAGGACCCTGAGGGGTAGATATGTCGAGACTAGCCGTAGTTACTATCCGGGAGCAGTAATGAGCCTACGTAGGAAACAATATCTATAGCCTGGTGCTGGGAGATAGGACGCCACTCAGGTGAGTTTACTTGGTGGGCTTCAGGGCGAAATGGCCCGAGCCTATATGAGAATCTACCAAGAATTAAGCTATTACTAACTATAACTGTGGTGTGTACCTCTCGAGGTTCTTAAACGTGTACAACCCAGTGACAAGGTTCCTATGCACAACCCCCGCGGGTACAATTTGAGTATCTACTCTACACGTCGGCTACGAAATCCAGCATCAGCTTGTATCCGTGAGCTAATTCCGACATCTACCTATATAGGTTCCTGCAAACTTCCTCCGGAATTTAACCAAAAAAGGGGGTGCCATTCATACTGTGCGCCACTTCACCCAATGGATTCAGTGCTCATTATAAGATGCATCCGGCGGCGATTACTGGATCGTGTTTGTCTCACATACTCAAAACAATTTCACGGAAATTGTTTACAAGGAGTCACTTCTTCGACATGGTTCACATTGTGCTTACGTACACTCCGTTACATTTGGCAAATTCAACGAAGTGGTCTACAGTTAGGCACTTCTTCAACTATGCTCAAATGTTGCTGACGTTAACGCCGTTACAATAAGCAAATTCAGCAAAAGTGTGGATAGTGATTCATGTGTTCAGCAAAACTCACATTGTCTTTACGTACACCGCGGTACATTAAACAGGTCAACCAAAATGGCGTAGAGTGCGTGTTTGCTTTTAATTGGCTCACATTCTGGTGACGTATATGCCATCACACAAAGCAAATGCAAACAAGTGGTCTACAGTAAGAGACGTCTGCAAATGCAAACAAGTGGTTTACAGCTAGGTACTTTAAATGCAAACAAGTGATCTACAGTCAGGCACGTCTTTATTCTTGCTTAACTCTTTTGAGACGGTTTGACTATTTCTAGTGTGCTAGACATAAGCGGGCAACATAATTGAGTAGTTGGTATAACCAATCGTTGGCAGCGTGCCACATGTCTGCCGGGATTATGCCCAGCTCACTAGACATAAGTTAAAAATCTTTTTAATTGTCTACAAATTCAATCTGTTTGAAATCAAATCAATGCTATTTGAACTCGAGGATTACGTGTATTTCAATCAACATAGTTTGTTACACCGCTCAATTTCAACCGCATGATCGAGTCATTTTTTTCCTTCTCATTGGCTCTTACTTCTGTCTAGCTTACTAGACATAAGAAAGTTTAGTCGCAAGAGGTTTAAAGTTTGCTGACGTTTACTTCATTATAATAAGCAAAATTAAACAAAAGGGTCTACTTTGTTTGAGTTCTTTATAATGGCTCAAACTGTGCGGACGTATTGTCTAAGATGCTAAGCAGATTTATGAAAAATAGTCTACAAGAGTAATTTGTTTAACGTATTTTACATTGTGGCTATGTTTAATTCGAATCTAATCTTATTCAAGGACGTGAGTACAGTTATTGTAATTTGTAAAGAGAGAAATGAAGTTGTGCTATACTTGGATGATTCATACTCATATGGGTTTCATTGGTTTATGGAGGAGAAAATTGAATACACTGAAAAAAGAGCAATCAAAGTATATCTTCTCGCTGTATTCAGAAAGCAAATAATTTCAGTAGCGCACAGTTTCGCTGTTTTTTAGTACCGTTTTTTGCTGAAGTGAGAGGCAGACCATTTGGCCGCGGCGCGAAGCGCCGCGTGGGGCCGATGGCCGCTTTTTTTTTTTTGCTCTTGTAAGGTTACAATTAGCTTCAGCCTATCTAGCTCTGTCATTTGTCAGTAACATCCGGCGCTCTTGCAAAATTGTAGACGTATTCCCGAACCAAAAGAAGACTCTTGATGATGTTCGGCGCCCTCAGTCGCTGCCGAATTTCCTGATCTTGATTATGTTTATCGGTGATTCCTCTATTTAAAAAATGTGTACGTAGAATAATCATGACACGGAGTTTTGCTACGGACCACTAATAACAATTGCTGTTCCCAGGCAGATCGAGAACATATCGAAGGAGAGATATATAGGGGAAGTTGAACAAAGATTTGTTTTCGTGCTGCACTCTTCTTCTTTAGTTCTTTAATCACTGAGCTACAGTAAAGCTTTAGAAAAAGCGTTCTCTCTTCAAGAAGGCCTGGACGTTTTGTAACTTACGCCTAGTCAAGTTCTGAATCTGTATTTTGCTTCTCGTGGGTGACCAACAAAAGGTCTCGTCGGGATGCGTTTAACAGCGGACATCTTAATTTTACATGCTCGCAGTCTCTTTTCAAGTTTGTTCCGCAAGTGCACCTCATTATCTTGTTTTCTACCTATAAAGCGACAGGATGCAGCAAGTCCTGTAAAAGACTGTGCCATTACAACTTCAGCCTTTCGAGCGGCTCTGTCTTCTGTGAGAAACTCGGGACACTCAGCGACCAGATTTTGGTTCAACCGAAAGAAGACTCCTCGCTTCGAACAGTTCCAACGTTACAGTGCCAAAAGTACCTGCAATTGCCTGGATAAGAGGCAACCGAAGCCTTTCATTGGCTTACTTACCCACCCGTTCGTTTTCGAACCTTATACATACGACAGGCCGACTCCCGGTTGATCATCAATGGACAGATAATGAAACGGTCTTCGATTAACATCATGCTGTTATCTTGTTGTGAACACCATCCGTGTGCCCCATGTTAAGTTTTCCCTCGACATGGGTTTTTCTACCACGCTTCCGCCGCCAGGGGTCTCCGTTTTAACGCGAGAGGAAAGCCGCTACTCTATATTTATACACACCATTTTTGCCCTCATCTCGACAGCAGATACATAGCTTAACAAATGCTTTACTCTGACAGACCGTATTATTGCACTGAATATCGTCATGGCAAAATATGTTTTGCACTTTACTTCAAGTGAAAAGACCACATAACGTGTGAGATGGCATATTCTCGCTGAGCGAGATTTTCTGCCAGCCAGAGAATTACAAATTAGCCCAAACAGGTACAGACCTGGTCAAGATGATTCCAATCATGATAGCTGAAACAGAGTTGCGTCGAACAGAAGCGCTCTGCTCTGCGCGGTCGCAAGGCCAAGATGTCATAGAAAGAAAGAGCGCGCGCTAGAGAGCAAATGTTCAAAGGAAGATATCCATCCTGGTTGTTGTTTTGCTTCCTGAGTGGCGCCCTTCAGCGGCTGAGCATTCGTAGCTGACCTTTGCTGTCTGTAGTGTTGTCAGGGGCCGTGGATGTAAGCTTCTACAGTGGGCTTTAAAACTTCAGTGCGCTCAGGCCCTGAGGCCCGAGGCCCTCAAGGGACGATTATTTTCTCTCCAAAGGCGGTTCTGTGACGCTCTGCTGCGCCCACGTTTAAAACAAGTACCCCTGGTACCCTTGCAGCGTACGAAGGCTCATCACACGCAGCCCAACCACTCCATACGACAAAAAAAAACCTCGACGTGATTCGCAGCCAGAGGCTCTCGTACGTGTGAGCGTTACGCTTTGCCGCTCAATGGCTGCGCCGCCAGGAATTATAGCCCTAGTGCTAGTGCTATACGTGCGAAACGTAAAGGCTGACAATAATTTTATCGATGACAGCGCATTTCGCTCCCAGCCGGCCCGCTTTATCATAACACAAGCAGCATCCATGGAAGAGAGAAAGTCGGACGAGAAAGTAAGATATCCCCAAGGTATCTTGCACTTTCTTTCATCTTCCTTCCTTCCTTTTTTCGGGTACTCTTAGACTTCTTGCTTTGCCAATTTCATGATGGCTAATACTCTTCCGAAGGAGGGGCACAGGAGGGTTTGTTTGACAAAATGTTTGAGGTGGGGACTCTACTGCGGAATATGATAGCTGCCGCGGGTGAGCAATTCGAGCTCACATTCGCCCCGGGCACGAGTTTGTGGGAGGCTGGTAGATATTGTAGCCTTCTGTCAGTAAGATGGCACGTCAGCATCCGTATTCTCGCGCGTGACGGTGGCAAACTGCCTTCGAAGCCATCATCCTGGGATATGATTGGGCGATTCTGTGGAAGCCATTCCCAGTGAGCGACTGCGAGTGAGCAGATTGCTCTTCCGCCGTAACCTACAGTTGTCTCCTACTTTTCCAGGTACGTGTACATCTGTAAGTTAAGTTATAGTATGATATGACGTACTGTACTGCAATTGCCTGACAACGTCTCGAAATGGGACGTGTGGATGGGTTTTGTTTTCCCTTGATGCTTTCTGATCCTACTGTAGGCTACCGTCTCCAGCCGCTTCAAACTTTTAGTTCAAAGGCGCAGGGTGCAGCTGGTGCGGCGCGAATTCGATCGACACTTCCCTCTGAACATGGCATAGATATCTCGATCGAGAATGATGTATTGACAGCGCTGTCACGCACTAGAACTTTTCAACGGCGCAGCGGCCGACAGCCGACGCGTAGCGCTGTGTAAGCCGTAGAAACTCAACTACCAGCAGCATATCGCTCCAAGTTCTGGCTAGGCTTGACTAATATTCACATCGCTTCTCCAAGAAAGAGAAACTTGCTTCAACGTCCCGTGGATATCGATCTCCACATGCACCTGCGGCGACCCGAAGATTGCTGTAAACTTCATTTGGCCATGAAATCGATCGCATATAAACCATAAACCTCGGCTGTGCGATATTGCTTCATCACCACGTTCACCACATGATGTGATGAACAGCGTTCTTATCCTTATCTTATCGAGAAAAAGTGAACATCTGTACGAAACAACATTCGCGGGATTGGTTCTCTTTTGCTTTGAGACGAAACTGAACCTAACTGAAACTCCGCCGGAAACTGATGATCAGTTCAGTAAGATACCTAGTCGGAAACTGCCACGCCCACATTGCATAGATCGTCAATAATGTTTGCTGGAAAGTGGCCCTCTAAACCTAAGTGAGCAGTTTTCTCACCCGATGTCTGATAGGTTATCATAATCGTGGTGGGAACTGACTTCACAATATCTCACGGGGTCCGCACGATATCAACCTGCTGCCTGTCGGATGTTCCTCCAGTGGCTCATCCGAATCGGTGCATGGCATTTGGGATGTACAGCACAGGATTTATTAAATCACCATGGTCTCAGAACCGCTCATTTTTCATTAGTCTGCGCATCAGGACCGAAGCCAAAATGGCATCACAAGAATTGTACCGCACCTACTGGATGCAATTCTGCGTCGCACACTGTCCAGAGAAAAAGGGCGGCTACCCAGCGGCGCAGCTACCCCGAGTCAAGTTAAACAACAATAATCTGCTCCGAAGGCTGATGACCAGCTTTAACCGCCTCTCGAGGACGTTTGTTTCTCTCGTTTTGTGCAAAATTGTTACATATTCGTTCCTCGTCCTCGAACTAATTTTGCTATCGATGAGGATCAGATATACTGGAAGTGATATGCGTGACGACAGCAAAGCACGACAAACCTGGTGCAATAGGCCCTTCAACCTCACCAATGATTGGCCATTGAATACAGCCTTTAAAGCCCTACACCACGGAAAGCTTTGATGACCCACGTCATGATGGCTATTGTAACACAAGGGTGACAGGGATCCCCACTGAGTGACCCACGACACTCAAAGTCATGTGCTCATTGCACAACGAGTTGACGCCTGTTGAAACGCTGTGCGTCGAAACCAAGTGTGGAAGTCCTCTAGACACGCAGCCACTTAAACACGGCAAATAATATCTACCTTCGCTGCCGCCAACCGACGAGAAATATTCCCTCAACCTTATAAATACTTCCAGATCTTACCATCAGAAACTGTTACGCACTCACATCTGAAAGCTATCTGGAGCTGCTTGCTACATCCCTCCGATTTCGTTTGATTCAGCCTACCAAGCTCTTGAAGCAGAGCCGAGGTCTCTCTTTTTTCGATAGTGATGAAGTCGTTTCTTACTATTTTCGCAGCGGCAGTGCTCGTGCACTATGTAGCGGCTCAGCAGTGCCGGGGAACAGCCATGTACAAGGTTGTCTTCTCGAACATACTGACTCCGGAAAATTTTGAGTTCATTCCCGACTTTCCGGAAGATGGTGTGAACTATTCGCCGCTTGCTGGAGTAGCCCACTCTAGCCGCATTTCTTTCCTGACCATTCGGGGCTTTGCATCGCCTCAAGTTGAACAGATCGCCGAGACTGGAATGAATGGGCGTTTCCTTAAGAACGCCGAGCACCTGCTCGGGAAGGGTGTGAAGACGGTCGAGGGTGGAATGGGCGCTGGTCCAGGAATGAACCAGAGTGTTGTCTTGATGGTTGATTGTGAGAATCCGTTCATCACCGCCCTGTCTATGGTTGCTCCTTCGCCAGACTGGATTGTTCAAGTGAACAACAAAGATACTGTGGACGAGGACGGAAGCTTCATCCCCCGAATTGCTGGAAGTCTCATCGCGTATGATGCCGGAACAGATGACGGAGACATGTTCACCGCTCCCGCTGATGCCAGCTTGGACTTGCCGACAGAGCCACCAAAGAACATTGCTCCTCTGGTGGAGGATCCCACAGATCCGTTTGGAGGTGCAGTCATCGGCTTTTATGTAATTGAGCGGATTGATTAGGTATATCCATAGAGCAAGCATTCACGCCCTCCGCTCAGTAAGAATCAGGTGTCCTGAAAGGCAGAGGAACTAGTTGCCAGAAGCTTAGTGACCTGCCAGTTCTTTCAGTCGTTCCCAAACCTTTGCCGTTTACAGTGGCGTAGGCTGACAAAGAGTGGTTGATGATCTGGCGGTTTCGGAAGACATAATCAGATTTCTAGTAAACAAACCCTGCGATCAGCATTTATGATACAGCTCTGAGAGTGCAAAGCAGAACAATACATGTCTCAGTCTGCGCAGTGCCCGCTCTCTGTCGAAGCTTTGCCGAAGCTTTGTGTGAAGAATGATGTCGAGTCCAGCATACGATATAGTACAAGAAATATGGGATGAAATGTCCACAAGTACCTTGAGCGCAAACATTCCCCGGCCTTAATGTCCATCAACGTCTCGGTGGAAAAGAGAAGGCAGACGAGACTCTTCAATTCGAATCACTGGTTTCGTAACATTTGATGCACTCCGTACACGAGGATAATCAATCCGCTCCAGGATCAAAGCCTGTTGGCTCAAAGCCAATAATATTGTTTTCTCCCTCTCTGTTTATGGGTGAACAGACTAATTCCGGCATGCTACATAACGTTTCTGTTGAAAGAAGCGTTCGCTCACTGAGCAAGGCCAAACCTTTTCAGACAATTCTCTAATCAGCATAATATTCTCTCTCTCTTTATGGGTATTCTAGCCTAATTCCGGCGTAGAATATAGCGCTTCTCGTCGAAGAAGCGCTCTCTCGCAAGGAAGGCCAGCACCCTCGCGGGCCACTTTCGAATAATCGCACGAACAGCTAGACTCTGGCGTTCGCGTAGCGCTGGCAAACATAAGCGTCGCGACATATTTCGCATCGGGCACCTCAGAATATAATGTTCCACAGTATTCAGAACTCCTGGACGGCAGCTGCACACAAGTCGTTTTCCTTGAAGATGCGTGCCCAAAGGATGTAATACCGGAGAGTGTCCCACGAACAGTTGTGCCAATGTCACTTCGGCCTCACGAAGAGATAGTTCGCTTGCAAGCTCCCGGGGCAGCAACGTAAGCAAAGGTTGCCCCATACTTCGATCTTTCACTCTTCTTGAAACCTCAGCATAATCTATTGGAACAGCGATTTGCGACTCCATCGGTAGTTGCAATCCTTCCCCAGCTAGTCCATCTACCATTTCATTCCTCTCCAAACCGCAATGGCTCGGTACCCACAAAAGATCAACCGGGCAAACATTGCTGACCCTAAATAACACATCAGATATCTGTTGTACTGAATACGATTGTAAACGTACTGGGGACATCAAATTTCCCAACACACTTTGAGAACCTAAAACAAAGCGAATCCTTCCTCTCCATCCCCTTTGAACACGGTCGTGTACCTTTTCCAATGCTAATCGAAGTGCCTAATAATGCATGATATTGTTTAAGCGCAGGGCTACACTACCATTGTTCCTCCAAAGTCAGTCAGCAGAAAGGTTCTTCTATATGATCAGTTGGCTGGCTGCCCACAAATACGAAGCAGCAAGAAGGTTATTGCCGTCTGAGCCAAAAAGTAACGAGGGCTACACTTCCTTCCTTCCCGAAGAAGGCCAAATTTTCGACGGCCACTGTTTAATCATTTCTTTAATAGTTGTCCTTTCTCCTCTGGTGCTGGCAGTACGTTTCGGTGCGGCGTGTTTGCAAGTGGGCGTTCAAAGAAGACATGATTGACATCTTTCATGCCGATGGTGCCACAGTCGAAGCGAAGGAGGTTGTTATCTACTGCGTGTCGGGAACTGTTGTCCTGTTGAGAGCTAGAAGATCCTCCGCTTTTCCAGGCTTTGGGTTCGTCTTTAGTTGCCGCTATACCGCTTCAGGCATTACTTGTGCTGTATTGTTTTGTTCTCAACAAGGACATCAACATTGCGTAGTCGAGTGAACCTGCGGCATGCATCTCCAAAGGAATCTTAATGTTGGACTTGGTAACTACCTCGACATGTTCTTCTGATGGAAACCCAAGATGACTTGGAACCCAGGAAATGTACACTCTGCAACAAGCGCGAAGTTGTTCAGTTCCAACGAAAGCTGTTGAAGTGTGCAACATTACTTACGGGAAGTTTCCATGTAAAGCTTGAATGGGAGCTCAGGAATTCGTAAAGATGAGTATGATTTCTCTGACACGGTGTTGCATGGCGTTAATATTTGCTTTCATTGCGAGAAGCTCCACCTAAGGATATATGAACAGACGTGAAGTCCAGCGGGCACGGCTTTTTCTTCCGTTTCTTACATGAGCTTCTATTACACATCTCAAAAGCCCATGCTGCCACAAGACTAGACTGCCAAAACTGAATCAAAAGCGAAGTGGGTTCTTCGTCTGCTACGGGACATTCTTTCTCGTCGTAGGCGTAAGCGTTTCTAAATCCGTCATCGTAATCAATCCACAGTGTGGGGGGGCCTTTTGGCAATCATTGGAATTCTTCCACACACGGTTGTGCTTCGAATATATCAACTTCATACTATGCCGTTCCTGCAAAACAGCCGCCGTTTCAATGCACTTCTGCTCTCGTTTTCAAATCGTCCTTCTTTCTGAAATATTGGCAACACAAATGTTATGGTCTTGCTCACTATCAAAACCACAATCCCAGATTCACAATCTCAGATTCTGATCTCGCCCGAAATCAGCAAGTTTCAAGAACTATTCCCAGAAGAAATTCTCACGTTTCTCGTATCGAGAAAATATCTCATAAACAAAAACTTCCCTGTGTGCAGTGCAAAGGTACAGTTGTGGTAAAACAGCTCCGTGTTAAAGTCACAATATTGCAGGACATTTCAACTTCAGCTCTCTTCTTCTTCGTCGTTGTGGCCATCTACCAACTTCAGCTCTGTAGTCGGTAAACCGGAAGATGGGGAATTTAGCAACGGACATGAATCGATTGGCACTTAGCATAGTAAGCGTTGAGGATACAAGGCGCAACATCCGGGATCACTGCTTTGATATGATAGTAAGGAATGTATTTGCATCTAACAAAGATAGTGTTCCAAAAATTATACCTTCGCACACAGCGATATCTACCATAGTCGGATTTGAGCGAAAAAAGAAATTTGCTGCCTTTAAAGTCTACACCTGCCCGAGAGAAGCACAAGACTTTCACAATGCGAAAAAGACTGGGTTAAAAGGTTGACCTTCCTTTCCAAGTTGGACTGAAGGTTGTGTCAGTACAATTCACGTCATTCTGTCGAGGACCAGGGCACAGTTACGCTGGTAGTAGCTTCGTATCCATCGTCCCCTTGGTACGGTGGTAGCCTTACCTACTAATCGTTATCTTTGGGACCTCTACG
The DNA here is from genome assembly GCA_022539475.1 of Gracilaria domingensis. Classification (NCBI taxonomy): domain Eukaryota; phylum Rhodophyta; class Florideophyceae; order Gracilariales; family Gracilariaceae; genus Gracilaria; species Gracilaria domingensis. Next base: position 30,989 of record VCMS01000334.1, read on the forward strand.
CATCGAAAAACTTTCCGAGCAGCGAGTGTGAAGTACTGTACCTTCGTATTGTAGCGGCTACAGGATTCCTGGATCTGGATCTTTGCAAATTCATTACAGTGTAATTTTGTCCGAGTACGTTGTATACCCTCAAGGATCGCAACGCTGTCAAACCTGTGAAACTGCTCACAGCTGAAGCTGCCGTCTTCCAGGGCGAGCTGTCAGCTGTCGAAAGCATCACCGTTGTGCTACTCTCAACAACGACAAAGGTGGAGACGTCGAAGACTATCTTTGATATACCTTGAGAAGCTTTCTTCTAAACCTACGATTTCGATCCACATCTTAGTAACATTTGCAACACCTGTATTCCAGCGACCTGTATTTCAGCGAACCCTTCTAAATTACCTTAATCTTCTAACAGTTCAACAACAACATCATGACAACAACAACAACCATTCGCCAAATGCCCATGGTATGTCCAGGTCATAATCGCGGCATCGTCGAGCTTCAATACTCACCGCCTGGATCAGAGGGTGTTTTTCTAATGTCAGCTTGCCTCGATGGTACTCCTATGTTGCGAGATGGCATCTCTGGTGACTGGATTGGTTCCTTTGTTGGTCACAAGGGTGCAGTTTGGGGTGCCTGCATATCATCCGACGCTTCCCTTGCCGCCACCGCGGGCGCAGATTTCACCGCACGGCTTTGGGATGCTATCACAGGTCAATGCAAAACTGTTCTTACTCAAAAGCATATTTGCAAGTCCGTCGCTTTCTCGGCGGATAGCTCAAGACTTCTCACCGCAGGAAACACGAGTTCCATCAACATCTATGATGTTGCTGCATGTGAGGATACCCCGGTTGCATTACTTACGCCGAAGGACTCTATTAATGCTAAGCACAGCGTCAAACTGGCGAGATACGTTAACTCAGGCACGAACACAGTCGTATCTGCCGTCAGCAATGCGCAGGAAGAAAAAGTGTTGTCTATTTGGGATGTCAGGTCGGGGAATGTCGAGCGCAAATTACCTTTAGGCGCTGCTTGCAAATCTGGGGAGCTAACTTCCGACGGTAAGATTCTCACTGTGACTGGGAGCGATTCAACCTTATCAGTTTATGATCTCGACAAGATGGAACGTATTATGCAGATAGATCTTCCGAAACATACAGAGAGCGCAAGTCTACGGTATCCATATATGGACATGATGGTTACCGGGGGACAAGATCTGACTGTCAGGAGGTTCGAAGTAGCAAAGGACAGCACAACCGTGGAGAAAGAGGCGAACAGGGGTCACCATGGACCAGTTTGGGTTGTTCGTTTCGCTCCCGATGGCGAGAGCTACGCAAGTGGTTCGGATGATGGTACAATTCGTTTATGGTACGTTGCTCGCTAGCATTCTACGGGTTGTTGGGCTTGGCTTCACATTTATTCGTTAGTTTCTAACTTGTTATTTACTGCGCTTTGAAAATCGTCTCCAGGAAAACCACGGTTGATCCATCCCTAGTCGCTTGACGGTTCAATAGTCAAGATGGCGACATGCACTTCATTTCTCAAAGCGCAACATGTAGATCATCATCAGGTGTTGATTTCAGTGCTCTTGTTACTAATCAGAATGTAGCCATATTGGGAAGCGATGAGCTGTATGAAGCAGTTCTGACATCTGGCCTCACTCGGAATTGCGTCTAGTTAGCTGTGCATACATAGCAAGCGGCGGGGCGGTCGCATTGTCGACTTAGAAGATCCGACATACATCGATGCCATCTTCAAGCCGAAGAGGCCATACCGTCGATCATTAGTCGGAATCCTTCACCAATATCTTGCCCTTCTTTGATAGACGACAGGAGTCCCGGCATGTCTGTATTCATGTCGAACATATTGGACAAGAATAGCAACGCATGGAAGTCAGAAAGCCTTTGGGTATATGACAACTCGTTATTGGCGAGAATCTTCTTAAGATCGGATGGTCCTTGTGGGGCAATATCCCGATTCTCCACAGCGAAATTAGTTCGCAACCAGCTGTCGCAGCTCTTGATTGGGGTGTTAAGCAGAAAGAACTCAGTGTGAACCTTCCGCACATCTTTTCCTTCAACTAATACATCCTCCTTGCACAACACGCGACCAGAGTTGGGCTTCTGCTGGTCTTGCTCTTCAAATATATCATCCATATACATCTGCATGGCAAGATCAGAGATTTGATAAGCTTCAAACAGAGTTTCTCCAGTCTCTGCCGTGGTGACAACCAGCACAACAAATGCTTTCTTCTGTTCTTCCGTGAGTTGCTTAGCCATACGTGCAGCAAATACGACATCCATTCCTGATAAAATACACTTTCTAGGCCGTGCTGAAAACACAATTCCCACGCGTTGCAAGCCTAGCAGCTGAGCGACGGTATCGGCCCGTTGCGTCATATCACCCTCGTCGTCTAGTTTGTAAAATTGGTCCGAACCGCTTTGTGGGGGCTCGTAAATGGCTAGCACACGCGTTTCTCCGCTCTCTGTTACGTCACCGTAACAAATACCAACTCGCTGCTGTTGAAATCCTGTACGCGCAATGTAGGCTTGAAACTGCTCTGCCGCTTTGTTATCCACCAGAACGGCAGTAGCATGAGCTTCTGCCTGAGGGGTGATTTTGGTTTTGAGGGCTTCTAATGCTTCCATTACAGCGACGCTCATACCGCGCCCCTTCCACTTTGCAAGCTCGTTTTCATAGCGCTTGCGTTTGTCTTCCTTTGGCATGCAATGCTCGCACATTCCGCGCGGCCCGTGTTGGCATCGTGGTCTCCATTCGGTCGTTTCCTGCTTCGACTCATTTCCATCTGCGCTGGTGGCTTTGACCTCGTCTGAGGCAGATGGTGCGGCTGGCTGCGGTGCAGATGACTCTGACGTGAGCGAGGGCTGTGGTTTCGAAGGAGCAGTAGGCTTTGCCACTCCTTTTATGAAAATGATGTCTCCGTGGCGAGCGTGCTCGAAAACAAACGGCTGGGTGAAGCGAATGTCTGAGTAGAGGGCGAATTGGCCGTCCATTTTTTCCAGGGCCTCGATCTTCGCGCCGAGATGCTGCAGGGTTTCACCTTGATCAAGAGTGACACGCTCTGTGGCGCCATTTGGAAGCCGGATTCGCAAAATCATCGATGAGAAGGTACAGCAGGGTGCCGAAGGTGCGGCGAAAGGAAGAGTGAAGAAAGCGATCGAAGTGCAAGTCGACTGGGTGCAAGTCGACTGGTGGAACTGCTTTTAAGCGCGGAGACAGGTGGGCCGAATGAGCACGCGCAAGGGATCCGCAGGATGGATGGAAGGAGCGGAGCAAGCACGTGTGCGAATGGCTCGCGCCCCGAGGCTGTGCTGCGCGTCTAGAAGGCGATCGATCGCTGCCGTGCCGTGTGCCATGCGCCTACCTGCGTTGCGCGCGTGGCGCCGGTGGAACCGAAGCCCAAGGCACGGCGCGACGCGAGGCGCGCCGCGTCCCCCAATAGAAACAGCCAATCACGCGGCGCGCCGCCCACTGCGGCCCGCAACGCGCCGGGCACTGGTGCTCGGGAGACGCCACGGCTGTGCGCAAGCTGCTCGGGAAGCGCAGCGTGCCATCAGAGCAGCTTCGTACCACCGCAGCGGCCTGGCACCATCTCCACGCCGTCGACTCGTCGCCTCCGAGAACGGCGCTTGGCCGCTTGCGCGCGACCTTGTCTGCCTTTCCTGCCCAACGTACACATCCGGCTCCCCTCCGGCTCCCCGCCGCCCTGAACGGCAGTCTTGCCGTTGCTGTACAAATCTGCGCTTCTTCTCCGGCCGCTCGCATGGCCTCCAGCATGCCTTTGCTCCACTCATCTTTTCTGCATCAGTCTTCGCCATCTGATACAAAGTGTGCTTGGCTTCTGAACACGCCTTCTGCTCTTTCTACCTTTCTTTTGTTTAACCCTTAGGCTTCAGTGCTTCTGCTGCGTAGCCCGCTCCAAACGCGTCCGGGACATACGCCTCTGTCTTGCGAATGTCTTGCTCGCCTATGAATGCTTTTCAGCAAGAATGGTGTGGTGGATTGTGCAGAATAGATCGTAAGCAGATTTGTTCTTCTGTATTCGCCTTCTTGTCTCGTAAGCTGCTTACTTTTCTCAACAACTTTTGCGCTAAGCGATAAGATGCTAACCTCCCAGTTTGAGCAAAGAGCACAACCCCAATGTCTCCCAGCAGCGCCTTTCTCAGCTCGCGGTCTCGCTCGAGGCAAACGCGTACGACGAATCGGCATGCCCGATTTACTATGTTGAAACAGTTGTGGCCAAGTTGCATGAAGCAAATGCATCCATATCCCTGACCGCTCCACTCCACATCAATACTCCCGAACAACCTTCGAATCAACCGGCTGTCTATCAGCATGAATGGAGAAACAAACTCACTCGGGAAGAACGTGACAAAGTCTTGCGACACATGGTGCTCAAACTACAAAGTATGTAACCGGTACTCACCTTGAGCGCCTTATTGTTATTCCAGACTTGCAAGTAGCTTTTAACAGCAATATAATCCACTCTTTCCACAGGTTTAAGCGAAGAAAGATCTCTTCAAGCAATTACTGAAGCAGCTACGGTTTTCGAGAACTGCACTTTCGTCAGCGTCGACTCAAGATATGCTTACCTAAACTCAATAGCAGAGGAGCTTAGTCGCTGTGAAACGTACCATACATTGCCTGCACCTTCTGCAGAAGTTCTGTCACTGTCACTACAGCAGCAACGTCAGAACCAACCGGACGTAGCCCCATCTCAAAGCACGCAAGCTCAAACCATTACAGATACTAGTCTGTCCGTTCCACCTACTCCGAGCGGAGGGCAGAATATCTTAAATTTGGAACCTGGCGAACTCATGTCTCATGTATTTGAACAACCAAACTGGAAGGGTTTGCTCACAGCTGCAGACCGTCAGACTATCGTGAGACATATTTTCTCGAAACTAATGGGTAAGTTCCACCCTCCTTGTAGACCAGTCCAAATAACCCCCTGCCCTTACATATGACAAACCACTTACCATTGTTCGGATGTAGCTCTGAGCCTTGAGGAACCTGTGCAACAGACGTATCAGAGAGCCATCTGTTTCGAACTAGACGCCTTCACAAGAGCTCAAACAGGTTGTTCGTATCTCGAATATTTGATAGAAATCATTGGTGGTCTTGAGCCCGCGGGCGTTTCGGAAGCATTCTTGCCGCAGAGGCGGGGCGTGGAACAGACTCAGCAAGATGTCTTACAATCTGATATTACAACGTTGAATAATGTATCGGAACAAGGGGCAACTATCTTCGGCCAATAGGGAAAATCCAAGCTATGACAAACTACTTTGCATTATACTCGTGAGAGCTTGCAAAGTTTAACCACATCAATACCAGTCTGTGTCCCGCGCTTATGATCTGTAAGGTCCTCAAGTTCAAGAGCGCCGACTTAAACAATTGAACCCTCTAGTACTGTTGCCACCAAGCAACTTCTTCCATGCGTTTCATGACATCGTCAAACTCACATTCGCAATCATCCATTCCTACTGTAGGAATATCCCTGCAAAAGTCCGGAAGCATCTCACACATCACCTCACCCCTGCTTTTTACGGGCCTTCCGAATCTGTCCGGTAAACCCTTTCCTGCATTCCTCAGCTTGGAATGCAGCCGCGCTCGTTTTTGCTTCTTTCGTAAGATATGCTTCACCATGCGCCTCACGAACCTTGGACGCATCCAATGCCCCTCATACCCTTTCTTTCTCAACTCTATGGCAACTTCCAGTGGAGTATGGGACCCTTTCTCCATAATTTCCTCGATTGTGGCTCGAGCCTCTTCTTTCGTCATATACAGCCCTTTGTGCAGCGTACCTGCCTTGCGCCTGGCCTTCCGGCTGATACGGGAAAGTCGAGCAATCGCGATTTGGTGTTTTACATCTTTGTTCATGAGATCTAGAGCACCGCTTATACGCTCGCCTTGTAGATGTGGATACTCAGAGAGCAGATGCACTGTCCGTCGCAGATTCTCCACAATTTGCTTGGTTTCTTCCGCTCTGCACTCCATCTCGTACGATAAACTGCTCACCGCAACATGCCTGTCCATGAACCGGATGCTACGATCCGATCACCACATTATTGGTATGTCGCACGGGAATACAAGGCAATTCCAAACGTTTTGATCACTAGGAAACGGTAAACCTTGAGATGGGTTCTAGAAAGACGTTGGAACACTCATGTGATTGTCGCCTCTCTCTCGTTAGCAGGAAAAGATGAAACGCGACCGCGATGCCTTACAGGATTCGGTTCCATCACAACATTTCTTCTTCTTTGATTTCTACACCTACGGTCCGCAAGCCAGTCAACCGGAGCTTCATCAAAATTAGTTGTCAGATAACGTACCATGCTCTGCACAACGTCTCTTCTCCACACCCTAGCGACCATATTAGAAGAACGAAGCTCATGTGCATCTTCCTCTTCTGCAGAAAGATCGAATAAGGATGCGCTGCATTTTCGAATGTGTTTTGGTCTTCCTTGTTCATTAACTGTAAAGGAGTCTTGCAAATGTTGATCGCACCAAGAAACGACTTTGTTCATCTGGAAACGAAACAGAACATCATCCTGAACTATGATTATATACTCAGCATCGGATTGTTCAGTGCAACGGCGGAGCACCTCCGCATAATCCAGAGCTTCCTTACTCCGCCACTTGACGCGCTCCTCATCATCACCTAACGTAAGCTTCCTGGGTGCAATTAGTTCATGCTCTCTTGTCGCAAGTCTGAGCCAGGAAGGAAGCTCAGTGACAGTCGATTCAAAAACATTATCCAACCAGAACGGACGCTTCGCGGGAATCGCATCCATATCAAAAACCGTGAGTTGGCGCAGTTCAAGGCTTCGATTCGTGGCCAACCGCCAAGACTTAACGGCATTACTAACATACTCAACACGTTCGCCATCTAGCCACCGCGTCACGCTGGGCATACACGCGACGCCGCGAACGCGAAACTGCGGGTGTACGTAATCTTCTGGTCGGATTCGCAAAGTAGAGAGGGTGTCTTCGTCATCGCATTGTGCGTCCAGTAGAAGCGATTTGACAGATATCTTACTTGCCTGGTTAGATCGAACGACATGTGCTACAAAAATCAGTGATGCAGTGATTAGGGTGAAGAAAATGCATGCTGATCGAATTGAGACCGAATCTCGTTTTGAAGATGGAGACGGTGGGGATGGGCTTGGGGCTGCATTTGACGGAGTTGTAAAGGATCTACGACGAGTAGCGGAAGGCATCGGATAGACCTCCGCTTTCCGCGTATCAATACATCAGAGCAACGCCTGGAGCCAAGGAGTCTGTCACAGAGTCTGGACGGTCTTGTCGTCAAAAAATGCCTCCCCCAATCGGGCTCATAATGCGTGACATCAGGTAACTCAAGTAACGCTCTCTCAGATAGTGCAGCAAATTAGAGATCTTTTTATACTTTGAGGATCGAGCACAGTGCCAGAAGCATATGGGTCTGTAGCTCAATTGGTAGAGTGCTCCCTTAGCATGGGAGAGGTACCGGGATCGAAGCCCGGCAGATCCAGCTCCGAAATTTTCGTTTTCATTTTGACATACGACACGTGTCCAGAGGGCTAAAAAGCCGACTGCACTTTCTTGCGATCTTGTTGCATAAGCCCGGAACACGTGCTACACCTGCTCGCTCCTGAACCAGCAGCCGTGATCCAACACCTCGCCACTCATCTTCCCCTTTCCATCGGATATCCATCACGTTAGTTCGTTCGATATCTATCATCTTTCCCTCCTCCCGTGCGTGCCGCGATCATGAGCGATCCATCCTCATCTTCGCCAGCCGCACAGCCTTCTATAGAAGAGCTTTTGGCGGCCAAACTTTCAATCACGTCATACTCAATTCATGGCGTCAATCGAACTAAGGAAAAGCTCATTCACAAAGTTTTGCAACCGGTTTTATCAACAGGGGGCGATTTTGAAGGCGTTATAAACGATGTATCTACTGCGGTAGATCGCTTAAGATCCACAAATTGTTATAAGGGAATTGATGCGTTTATTGATCACCAACATGATAAAACAGCCTCCGTTAGGTTCACCTTTACCGAGAAGTCTTCTGTGCAGCTTACGACTGGTACTTCGATTGATACATCGAGTGAACGTGATGCTTCAATGGACGGAACGCTAAGCCTCAGAAATTTGCTTGGTGCAGCTGACACACTACGTTTTACATTATCCTGGATTGGGGCCACGTCTACGTCGAGGTCATTTTCGAAGAACCCTTCCAACTCATGCAGTGCGGCATACGTTCGACCGTTTGTACTTGGTTTGAACTCATCCATGTTCTCCAACGTTTCGTATTCACAGCTGAACCACTCCGAAGCTTCCAGTTATAATCTTGTTACTAGACTTGCCGATTGTGGTTTGCATACCGTTCTGGGCACATTTACATTAGCGTCTGTATGGAGAAATCTTACACATGTTCAACCAACTGCTTCTTCTTTAATTCGCGATGACGCAAAGGACTCATGGAAAACATCTCTGCGGCACCATGTAGAAATCGATATGCGAGATGATATGGTGATGCCAAACCAAGGTATATTTGCATCCTTGACGCATGAACATACGTTGCCAATTGGAGATATTCGACTGTCAACTGTGGAGACTGCTTTTCAATCACATTTTCCACTAATTGCAGATGCTGTATTATCGTTCTCTTCGCGTCTTGGCACTCATTTCTCAAGCAGTCGGGTGCAAACTCCGGATCGTTTCTTTATTGGTGGTGCTAACTCTTTACGTGGCTTTAAAACAAGGGGCGTTGGTCCGATGGATGGCAAGGATTCAATTGGGGGTGACGTGTTTTATACATCAAGTTTGATGTTGTCACTACCAATGCCTGCAAACTCATTATTATCGCAACTATTTAACGCAAGATTACATATGTTTTTAAACGGGGGTGATGTCTTTGAAATGACTGATATGAAAGAAGCAATTGGGGACCTGAAGGGTACGGGGTTACAGGAAGCTGTGAGGAAAGCTTTCGACGGCATATATGGCGGATTGAGGGTTGCAGCTGGTGTTGGTGTGGCGTTTGATACTTCCGTCGGACGAGTTGAACTTAATCTATGTAACGTATTTAAGAGTTCTGTGTCTGATCAGCCTCAGATTGGCTTTCAGTTTGGAGTCAGTCAATCTTTCTTGTAAGGGGGGTTCTAGTGTTGCACAAATTTGCATCATTTGCGTTCTGACTGCCTTTCGCTTCTTCACGAAAATGGGTCTTGCGCATACGCGCGGTAAAGTAGTGCACCTGATATTGCAAACAACGTTATCGCACAGGTTTCATACACCAATCTTTTGAATTATCATTCCTTAGTCAGCTCTTTATATGTGCCTTTCTTCCGGCTTCTATAGCTGCTATGCCATTTGAAGACATGCAGAGTAGCAGCTGCCCCTCTCGGGAATGCAATCTTTTCTCATGGACAAGACCTTCCCACCGCCTTATATCCTCCCAACCAAAATTTGGTCTTGACTGTGTGTAGATTAGCCGATTCGCAAGGTAATAGAGACAATTCTGTCCTGAAGCAACTCTTATGGTTTCGCCGGCAGTTCAAGCATCCGAGAATTGTTTTTGGAGTTGCATCTCTTCTGATTGAGTCTTGGAAAGTGCTAAAAGCTATGAACATATTCACTTGTCAGGATCTTCATGAGCGATCACAGTGTTCAACATTCCCAGGGGTTGGTTCCAATCGATTGCTTGCGCAATCGATTGCAATCACCAATCGCAATCGGCGATTGCTTTAAGAGCTAGTGATTGCAATCTGATTGCAGATGGCAAGCCCAATGTGCAATCAGATTGCAATCGACTATACTGTTGATATCCGGAAAAAGCGCCGTTCTAAAGTTATTCATACGTAAACAAAGCTTTCTCTACACTCTCATATTATGTTTGAGATTAGCGTAGAGTTAAACATGCAATGTAGAACATAACGAGAGCTACCAGATCTACGTTGTATTGCAATTGCGATTGCGATTGCACAAAGACTCCCAATCGCAATCGTGATTGCGAAGGAGAGAGATGATGGCAATCGCGATAGCAAACGGTGAGGGTGATTGCAATTGCGATTGCAGAGGGGAAGGGTGATTGCAATTTCTCGCAATCGGATTGGACCAACCCCTGAAATGTTGCATTCCAGACTTTCCTCAACTGTCAAGGAGCTCTCTTCGCATGGAAAGGCATTGCCTGTAGTCTAAACCCTAGAAATTACACGATCATTTTGTAGTGCGACCTCGCTTTCTTGAGCTTCAACGTCTCATTCGTAAACCAAGGCTTACGCGACTTTCAGACTTTGGGCCTTCCATGCCTCGGCACTACCAACACTCTGCCCACGCATCTCTCTATTCAATCGAATGAGCAGTGCCCCGAAAACGAGTCATCGTTACATGTTTTAGAAATGTGTAGTCAAGAAAGTTAACGTGCAGTCGCGAAGCCATTGACGATGGTCGATCGGGAATGTCGTACCACTCTCAGTTGAACTACAAGGTGGAACATAATTGAAACTAATGAAAAGCGCAATGCAGCGAACTTCGCAGTGTCGATACACCAGGGTAGAGACAAAAAGAAGAGGTACTTGTATCCCCAATATAATAACGTAATATTAGTTCCTCAAAAGTTGTCGAACGTTACTAATCACTCTTCTGATACATGTCAAGCAACTCTTGTACATCATCCTTACTACCAAGAATAAGTGGCAGGCGCTGGTGCACACTGTCTGGAATAACGTCCATAACGCGTTCCTTTCCGGTTGTAGCAAGTCCACCAGCCTGTTCAACGAGGAACGACATTGGCGCACATTCGTACAATAGCCTCAGTTTTCCATTCGGATTCTTTCGGTCTCCAGGATATCCGAACACTCCACCGTAGAGCAAGGTACGATGGACGTCAGCCACTAAGCTGCCAATGTATCTCGATGAGTACTTGATACCGGCAGTGTTGTCGCCATTCTTCAGCTTTTGAACGTAATCTCTCAATACTGGATCCCACGCTGGAGCATTAGCCTCGTTGAATGAGTAAATCTTTCCGCGAGATGGAATCTTGATGTCGGGATGAGTGAGCACAAACTCGCCAATTTGCGGATCTAGTGTGAATCCGTTAACACCATGGCCGGTGGTAAGGACCATCATTACAGAGGAAGAGTACATGCAATAGCCCGCGGCGACGAGATTGGAGCCTGGCTGCATAGTGTTATATAAGCAAGTGAGTTCGGTCTCGTCGATTTTGGACTCCCAGTCCGAGGCCAGACAACCAGTATTTTGCACAAAGATACCGAAGATGGTGCCGGTGGCGATCCCAGCATCAATATTTGAACTTCCGTCAAGAGGATCAAACACAGCAACGTAGTTTCCAGAGTAAACCTCATCAACCATAACCGGCTCATCCTCCTCCTCAGAAGCGATAACACCCATCTTTCCAGAGTAGCGCAAGGCGTTCTTCAGTACCTCGTTAGACAAAACATCCAGCTTCTTCTGCTCCTCCCCTTGAACGTTGATAGAGCCATCCTCTTGATAGCCAGTCAAATTGGTGATTCCAGCACGCTGCACCAGCGACGCGATCTTCTTGCACGCGAGTTGAATAGAGGACATTAACGACTGCATGTCTTGCATATGCTCCAAATCTGTATTATCCATGGCTGTCTGAATCATATAGCGAGTGAGAGTCATTGGCGAAGTATCAGAATGCACGGCTTTCGATGGGGGCGCAGCAACCATAGTCGGGGCGCGACGACCGCGGACATACTGCGCAGAGCGTCGTTGAGCGGAAGTCGCAGAGCTCGCCGCACGAAGCGGGACAGCGATGGCCGGGATGAAAGCAGTCATGGTTTGAACTGGAGCAGGAAAACGGGCGGCGAACTTGCGGGATGGAGCTGCGGAAAACAGCAGCTGGGGTCAAAGATGCGATGCATCATCTTGGAGCACATCATCATGTGGCCATTGAGCGGCGGATTGAGCTGCTGAGCCGCACATAATTTTGTGGCCAGCACGAGTTGCACTTGCTTGATATCCGTTGGGGCGCAGCAGCTGGACGCCACTAGATCTCGGATCCATTCTGAAACACGGCTGACAGCCAGCAGTGCTTGTGAGCGGGCGCGCCTCGCTGTGTTTGTGTTCGGTGTAGCGTGCGCGGAGGTGGCACCGTGAATGCCAAGTCTTGTAGCAGGCCGAACTGTTTCGCGGCGGACGCTGCCGTATGGCGGACGTGCGCTGCGTGGGACTGACTTAAAAGCTCCTCCAGAGCCGCCTTTGAACACGCTAGCGCTCTCGTTTACTATCATTTTGCGCGGCTTATTGTGCTCAGACATGCATGTTGATCCGCCGCCGTCGACACCGCTTGCGGCGTCGAATGGAGGCGTGGTTGGCGGCGGCGCGCGCTATGACTTGCTCACGGATATTGGCAATATGCTAAAGGCTTTCATTGGCATCAACTTCATGTATGTGGCCTATGCATTCTCTAATGCGGGCTTGTGGCGTGGTGCAGTTGCGCTTGTTGTCATTACCTTCATCACCGAACATTGTTGTTTACTGCTTATTGACGTTAAGAATGCTTCGCCGCTTTCGTTGCCCGATTCTTCTGAGCCCGAAGTCACCTCAGACGCCGTGGTAACTGACAAGGACAACTCCACTATAGAAACTCTAGAACTTTCAGGGGAGGAAGACTTGGAGAGTGGCGGCGAGCAGACACGTCTTCCTCAGCATTCTTCGTACGGCGACATCGCTAGGGCTGTCGGAGGACCATCGGTCGGTGCGATTATAAACTTTGCCGTCGTTCTCACTCAGTTTGGCTTCTGCGTAGGCTACCTAATCTTTTTGTCTCAAACCCTTCATGACCTCCTCAAATCCTCGCATGCGGTGATGTGGTTTGTTCTCGTTCCCCTTCCTGCACTACTCGCAATTGGACTCCTCTCTTCAATCCGCTCGCTGGGCCCCTTCTCTATTCTTGCTAACATTGCTCTTTTCATAGGCTTTGTCTCGGTCGTCACATTTCTTGCAAAGCATTTTCAGTGGCAACCATCAAATCCACCAATGTCCAGCTTTCCTCTCTTCTTTGGGCAGATGACAGCTGCATTAGAGGGAATTGGATTGGTTGTACCGGTTCAGTCCTCTATGAAAGACCCACATCGCTTCCCTTTGGTGCTACGAATCGCACTGGTTATTTTGTCAACTGTCCTTATGGTCATGGGCATTTTAGGCTTCGCTAGCTTTGGTGACAAGACCAGGTCCATTATTTTGCTCAACTTTGGCGATTCTCCAATTGTTGCCGCGGTCAAGATTGTTCTTATGGTTGGAATACTCTTCACGTATCCGTTGCAAATCGTTCCTGTCTTCCAATACTTTGAGCATGCCTTATTACCGCGGGAATCTTTAGAAGCCCAGAGCAGTTCCCCGCCGGAAGTATCTTCTTCTACTGTTTCCGCGATGATCTCATCCGGTTTCTTTGTGTGCGACTGGCGTAGAATTGGAGTCAGATTCATGATTGTGTTCAGCACGGCTCTGGTGGCTATCTTAGCCGGTGGAAGTTTCGGTTTATTCCAAAGCTTGGTGGGATCACTGGGAGGTACTGTTCTTGCGTACTGTGCCCCCGCAGTTCTACACAACATAGCATTTAAGGATAGTATGTCGCGATGGACACGGTATAAGAACTTCGGCTTACTGCTGTTTGGTGTACTAGGTGGTGTTCTCGGAGCATATACATCTGTCACAGAGATCATGGAAATTCACAAGGGTAATGCCATACCAGTTTGATGATCTCTTCCAATGTCAACGTCGCTTGTTCGCGAACCTCAGTTTTGCCAGACTGAAGTAGGAATCACTTTGGATTGCTGATTAGCGTTCTCATGGAGTGCTGGTCACCATCTCAACATCTCTTTCAGTATTATTCACTCTGCCAGTCTCGGTCTCTGGACGTCTACGCAAGTTACCATTTCTATTTCGGCTGCTTCGCTTTTCTCATGATTGTATTTGTCGTCAAAGCTGAGCTGGACTCTACCGGTTACTCAGTAACGATCTTTGGTTGTTAAGTACTCAACGGAGGCCGTCCGAATTCTCAACTCAAGCGTCAATTCTGAGTCAGTACCTTGCATAGTATATGAGCGTTTTCTGGCGCTGGCATTGGTCGTTCTGGCTCGGAATCGAACCTGCGTCTGAGCGACACAGTTTCTACGAAGACTTCTTCTCAGCGGCACTCGTTCTCAAAATGACATATGCCGTTCTCAGCCTTATTCATGTCTAATTCAGAACTAGTCCACCCGCAACACCACCAACTTTGGTAGAATCTACCTCTCCATTCAAATGACGTCAAGGATTGGACCAAGATTCGGGCGTTCTTTAGCTAACAGTCAAACTAACCCACTTTGGTTGTAAATATGACTCAAATAGTATTTCGAAATGTTCTATGCCGGCCTTTTCCCCAATGGTGGACTCTCATATCGAAATACATCGGTTGTAGGTAAACCAAAGTTGTGCTCAATGCCGCATTGTAGACACAACCTCCCGAATTTCAGCATCGTTAGCAACGATTCTCTACTAATTAGAAAACTACACTGCCCAAAAATCCGCAGCAGCCAAGGATGTAAGGATAAAAGGATACCTTCAAAGCCATCTAGGTTCTCCCCCTCTACCACTAGACAACGGTGCTTGATAGACTAATTCCTGCAGCGACTCGTAAGACGCTATAGCTGTAACACAGCTATCGAGTCTATGTCGCTACTCCCTTCTACATTTGCGGAAAACGTCATATGTCATACAGTATCATATTCCAATTCTGTGACTGCAAATTTGCCGACGCAGGCCACGGCCGAAACTCTGACAATCTCACCCTTTCTCGAGAGACGTCATCGGAGCGTTGCGACTGTATGGCGCAGAAGGAAAAGACAGCGCCATCTTTTAAGTGCGCGCAAGAGTTTTCATGTGAGAGCTCCCACACAGTTCATATTCCATATTATGACTGCGGCTAACATTTGGATTCCTTTGAACATTGTTGTGATATACTGAAAAGCCACTATCTCGCAGCAGCGTGTTGCGAAGTCTTAATGTCAAAGAGATGGCACTTGCCATTCTGGCAAGTGCCATCTCATTGAGATGATGGTAATCGTTTTGCTCCTGAACAGAATGAAGTGGGGAAAAACTTCGGGGTTATTTTTACTCTCAAACAAAGCGTTCATCCAAGATATCTTGTCCGGAAACCGTCGCCCATGAAGAACCAACAGGGACAACGATGTCGTTCTGTAAGCATGAAAGAGACCCTTCGTTCCGTGAATATTGTAACCTCGGGTTGAGAACATTTGTGTTCTTTCTATCACTTCGGGCTCTGCCAGAGTGATTCTGGTTTGGGGAAACTGTAAAGAAACTCTCCGTGGATTCTGACTAGGCAGAATTACGCTGGGGTTGGACCTACAAGGAGGCAAAATTTGAGAAAGACGTTGCCGGGCGCACCTTGAACTTCGACCAATTCTGCAAGTAGCCCTCCTAACATAACCTTGGGCTCACAGAGAACAATTGCGTGCGTTCTATCACTTTGAGTAGATTGCATCTGGTCTGGGGATTTCCGAAACTCGTCACAACATCTCCGTGGATCCTGACTAAGCAGAGTTACGCTGGGGTTCATTGTGTCCGACACATAGACCTCCTAGAAGGGGCAAAAAATGAGAAAGCCATCGCACCACAAACTTCCAGCAACTCTACGAGCGCCACTGTCCTGAAACTGTGGCCAAATCAGTTCCAGCTCCTGGCAGCAGTCGTTCCCACTATCCAGAAATCTACCATTGTGATGATTTGTCCCATCGTTGCTAACGAGTCGCGATCGCGAGCGAGATGCAACACCCTCTTCCGGTTTGGGGGTATCGGAGGACTAGCTTAACCCTCGGTTTCGGATCGATTCATAGAGAATAGCAGCATGATGAATTTAGATTGCAGCTCGTCGAGAGCAATTAATTCGTAGTCGGCTGTGAAGTTGCTCGAACGTCAGCCGAAACTATCACTGGATATGCCGCGCTCGTTGAAGGCATGGGTCCTCTTCCAGCCACTGTTCCACTCAACAAGCACTTGCACCGTGATGTCATGCGCCGTGACTACAGTAAAAGATCATTTAAAACATCAACGTATGATAACTTCAGATACCTCACAAAGTTAACCTCGCAAGTGTGCAGATTTTGAACGCTGTGCTGTCAGTGAAGTATTGGGCAAAATGCACACGCGACCAGTTTTGCCAACAACGGCAGCAATAATGATATTGTATCTTCTCGGCAGTGAGTCCTGTGATCACCACCATGATGGAAGACAGCGGTCCCCCCTGTAGATAAATGATTACAAGATATATATGATACCGGTATAACCCAAAAACAACCTGCAAATGCCTACTTCCTGTCTGAGAAGATCTTTCATGAATTACGCGAGCAACGAGCACGCTTGTCCTTCTCTGTGATATATAAGGGCGGACCTCTCTGGACGAAGCCCGACAATCCTACCCTTGTCAGGCCGGACCTTGTGCACTCATTGCAATCTCTACAGCCTCATTCGCCGCAAGTGTAACGTATCTCCGTTTATCTGTTGCTCCAAACGTGCGTAGGTCACATTGCGTCATCATTCTCTTACGTCCAGTCGTGTGCAGGGCCTGAAACTATCGCGGCTTACAAGGCCAAGACATTTTCACAGTGTTTCGCACGTCCCCGTATTCGTTGGCGTTGACGGTTGCAAGCAACAGCTACTCAAACACCCTTATATCGTCGCGGTTCCAGCGTTGACTCACCGCTTGGCGGGGCCCTTACGTAATTCTTCTTTGTCTTCTGGGAGAAGTGTTCTCTTTGTATTCGTAAGAGAAGTCGTCGTCGAATACTTGGTTTCATCCTAATCATTGGCGCCCCCGTCGCTTCCTTTTCTGGCAGAGTTTTCTCCCATAATGGCCGCCATCGTCGATGATGCGCGAGTGGTAAGAGAAATGTCTACCCTTAGAACAAAGGGAAGTTGCCTTTCCTGGGAATCTATCACTGTTGATGTGCCACTTTCCAAAAAGGCAGGGAAGAAGGACCCAGAGAATCCATCTACCAAACGTATTCTTAACAATATCTCAGGATATGTGAAGCCGGGTCAACTTCTGTTTTGTATGGGACCTTCAGGTTCCGGAAAGTCTTCACTTCTTGATTCTCTCGCTGACAGAATTAAGCTTCCAGTTCAGGGAACTCAGATTCTCGATGGAAGGATTAAGACACCACATGCCTTGAAGGCCGCAGCCAAATACGTCCAGCAAGAGGATGATTTACTTGGTGTATTGACCGTGCGAGAAACGCTACAAACAGCCGCAGAGTTCTATATTTCAGACAAATCATCGCGACCCGCAGCTGTTGACGATGTCATTGACATTCTTGGATTGCGCCCTCACGAGCATACGAAGATTGGAAATTCCCTTGTTCGTGGGTTGAGCGGGGGTCAAATCCGTCGTGTGTCCATCGGCTGCGAACTTGTCGCCTCGCCTCAGCTAATCTTTCTGGATGAACCTACCTCAGGTCTAGATAGTGCCACTGCTTTTCATGTGATGACTGAGTTAAAGCGCATCGCAATGACTACTGGTATGTCAATGATTATCACTGTCCACCAACCAAGTGAGCTTGTGTTCGAAATGGCAGATACCCTTCTACTCATATCTGGTGGGAGCACGTGCTACTTTGGACCTGCAATGAAGGCAGCCGGCTACTTCTCGGCCCTCGGCTTCTCCAAACCTGAAAAAACATCTGATATTGAGTGGATGCTTGACTTGGTAAACAAGGACTTTGGACATCTGGACACAGTCAAGAAGTGCGTTGACAACTGGCCAAAATCTGAGTTCGCCGCAGACCTTGCGCAAGAATTAAGAGAATTGGAGGACTCCTCTGACAAAGAAGTTGGATTCATGGGGAAGAAGCTCGAGCACATGCAATACGCCTCGAGTTTCATGCAACAGACCTTAACGCTGACAAGGAGGGGTGTTCTAAATACCATACGCAATCCTGCGGTATTGTGGCTTCGATTCGCCATGTACTTGATTTTGTCACTCATGATCGGTCTTGTATGGCTTCGTCTTGGGAACTCCGCCTCAGTTATTAACGATTACAACTACGCACTATTCTACACATGCGCCTTCATGATTTTCATGTCTGTTTCAGTTTTGCCTGCATATCTGGAGGAGAGATCTGTCTTAGTTCGAGAGCGGGCTAATGGTGCTTATTCAGTGGGAGCGTACATCTTGTCGCACACTTTATATGAAATCCCATACGTGTTTCTCTTGGCATTGATGGCATCATCTGTGACTTATTGGCTAGTCGGATTCACTGCATCTGCTAGACGCTTCTTTATCTTTGTGGCGAACTTGTTCATGTCATTGTTCGTAGCAGAATCGATGATGGTTCTCATTTCCGCTATGATTCCGATTCTTATTGTTGGAATCGCTGCAGGAGCGATGACGTTTGGTCTGTTCATGTGCGTTATGGGTGCATTCATTAGCGTTGATAGGATCGGATGGTGGCTAAGATGGGTTCGTTTCGTTGCCGCGCACTTTTACTCCTATTCCACTTTCCTCGTCAATCAGTTCGAAGATACGATATGGGATGCATCACCGAACACCTTCCCACCGTTCTTAGAGCCTGTGCAAGGTGAGGAAGTGTACCGGGCGCTGGGACTGGAAGAGAGATTATGGGTGAACTTTGCTGCGTTGTTTGCAATGATTGTGTTCTACCGAATTGTGGCGGCGATTTGGCTGCAGGTGTTCCTCAAGGGCAAGAAGTGAGGAACGTTGGTGTCATCTCTCTGGACCTCTGAATGAAAGCCAGCTTCCCTCGTTCATGTTAAAAGTTTGTTGTATCTGAGGTTTCGGGTTTGGACTGGTGCCATAAAAAACGACGAAAGCAATTCCGAGCTTCGCCCAACGTTTTTGCATCTTGTCATATCCGAATTCAGCTTTTCATGCTCTGTGAGCAATATAGACTTGACGGAAATGAGGTGACATTATGCAGCGCTTGGCCTTTTTTTGCACAGACCCTCAGCGAAATTGGGAACCAAACTTCTTGTCAAACGATGGTCTACCATGAAAGACGACTGTCCCGCAGAGACTTCTCCGGCCTTTCTGCTAATAAGTTAGCTGACTACGACAACGGGTGACAGCTCGAAAGACGCATTTGCTGTTTCTGAAATCATTCTGCTGTAACATTATGTATCCAAGGCTCATTTCGGAAGTCACGAGGATAACCAACAAAAGGCACATAGCCTTGTACCCCTGTAAAACGATTGGATTTTGTAACTCTTCGGCGCGTGACCGAACTGAGGAATACCCCAGGGGTAATTGACAATGCACCACGTGCCAAACCATCACGACCAAAACCCAAAACCAAGTTTCCTCGTTCCATCGGGCCATCACGGCTCGACTATGGGCCACCACTCCACTTTCGTGCGCCTTGGCACTGGCTCTACTAGTGGTGGTTGCACCACCTGGCGAACAGTCGGCAGCGTACTCGTGCAGGTTTCGAACAAGTTGTGGGACGATGTTCACCGGATTGACCATAGTGAACATCTATGCGCATATGGTTGTGGGGCTAAGCCAAATATCTCAAGGTCGCATATCAACTTGTCCTTGAAGCTTTTGCGCGTGTCAGTTTTGCTATGGAGCTCTAGATAGAAGAGCGGGACATACGGATAGGAAGTCTGCCATCTGTGAAGGCAGGCTAAGCTACACTAAACAAGTCTACGACAAGAATATTTTTGTTTACGAAAGAATGGCTTGAGTGCACTTGCACTGACTCCAAGAGTGAGGCTCAAAGTTGGACCTGGGATGTAGGGAATTCTTGCCAAGAACAAATCTACAAAGCAAACAAAAATAAAGCCTCACGAAGCATTCTTTATACAAATGTAGATAGTCAGAAATCGACGACCACGCCCTTCGGAGAGAGCCAGCAGCATCGAAGCAAATTACGCAGTCAGCAAACACTAAACACTAGACACAGCTAATTAAATCCTCAACGTCGGTCAACACCAAAACGATACAAGCGAAGCTCCAAAACACTTTGAGCATAAGATTGCAAATTACCATGCATTCACACGCGGATGAGTCGTGAACACAACTCTATCAGTTCTTCAACGTCAGCTGCAACTCAATAGCGTCTCCTTCTTCATCGGCAGCCACCCTCAACCTAAACTTGCGATTGAAGATTGGATTCGGCCAGTAGTTAGGAGTATTTCCTTGGTTGCCATACAAAAAGTATCTGCCAGTCCAGTCAGTCCAAGCCAAATTTCCGTCAATGATGAAATCAACCTTCGAGATTTCCCTGGTAGCAACAACCTCCAAAGTAAGTTTTCTATACGAAGACACATCAACGACGGAATCGGACCCGAGCACCCGTACAACCTTTCCATCAGCGAACAATTGCACCTGTGTAAGCACGCTATTTCCAGAGGCCACAGTAGCCACGCTGGCGGCCGATACCGCCTGTTGTTGAGCGCGTTGAGCGTTACCGTTACGATTTGTGCGCGGTAAAATTCTTACGTCAGCACACTGGTAGTATTCCTCAGGGTTTCTGGTGGGGCCACACGGTTTCTGCACGCGCGTGACACCGCCTCGGGCGCCGCTCTGTCCAAAGCATTGCCCCCAGTTGCGCGGTCGATCCGGGCCATCATAGAAATCAATGACGCCAGGAGGGTTGCAAGTATTAGCGGCGGACCAGAACCAGTGCAGCACACAATGGTCACACACGAGATCATCCGGTAAAAGCCATGTCATCTTGTTGTTTCCCATCCTCTCCTGCGTGTTTTCCGGCTTGGTGGCGCACGGCAAGTACCAACGAAGCGGGTAGTTGCGATCAATCGGGGCGCACTGCTTATCAAAGCCCGAGTCGCAGTTGGGGTTGGGCGCGCGGCGCAGCGCGTAACAATGACCCTGCCGGAAGCAATCTTCTGAAATCTCGCCGCCGCACTTGGCCACATCGCAGATGTGGAACTGCATGAAGCCATTATGATGGGCGACAATGTTGACCTCGGTTGTGATGACGTCGCCCTGCGTCCAGGTCTTGGTGATCTGGGCGCCAAAGTAGAAACGACCGCCGCGCATGTGCTCCTGCGGGGCGCCGACGAGATCGCCGCACACTCCGGCCCTCCAGCGAAAGCCCGGTTTGAGCGGCTCGAACGGGACCCAGTTGTTATTGGCGCGGCGCAGCTGACTCCTGGCGGCGGCGCCCGGGGCATCGTCCTTATCTCCGGCCGGAAAGTGCGCCTTCAAGTCCAGCGGCGCGTCGTTCCACACGCCCTTGCCGCGATTGAACTTGTTGCTCGGATTCAAGAGCCCGCGCTGTATGGGGTCCGTGAAGCAGCCGTGGGCGTCGGCGCGCCGCAGCAGCGCAGACAGCGCAGACAGCACGCAGGCAAGCAGCAAAGCGGCGGCGGACGACATGGCTGGTGGCGGGGAAGACGGCGGCAGCGGGCAGTGCGTGCGGCCGAGCGCAAGCGCGGCGGCGGCGCGGGCGGCGGCGCCATTTAACGAGGCGCGCGCAGCAGCAGACGGCCCCAAGTGGCAGCCGCGGCGGTCTCAGCCTACGTCTCGGACGCCAAGCGCCAGTGCGCAGCTCGGGCGCGGAGGCGCAGCCGGCGCAGCCGGCGCAGCGCGCGGCGCAAATGGCTGCCACTGGTCACGGCGCGCGCGCGTTACGTCATGCGCCACGGCGCGCGCGCGCGCCGCGGCGTGGCGGCGTGGCGGCGTGGCGGCGTGGCCACGGGCGCCAGCGCGCGCGGCGGCGGCGCGTTGGCGCGATCACGCGAGCGGCGCGGCTGGAGCGGCGCGCGACGCGTGCGGCGCACTGCGGCGCGGCGCTCTCAAGTGCGCGCGCGCGGCGGCGCGATCGGCGGCGGCGGCGGCGGCGCGACCGGCGGCGGCGCGGCGGCGCCGATGGCGGGCGCGGGCAGAGTGTCGGTGGCGCTGCGCGTGGCCGCGGCCGCGTACGTGCTGCAGACGCACGTGGTCAGCACGACGCTGGCCGTGGGCCCCAGCATGCAGCCCACGCTCAACGCGCGCGGCGACGTGCTGCTGGTGTCGCACCTGTTCGCGGCGCGCGCGCGCGCCGGCGACGTCGTCGTGGCGCGCAAGCCCACGTCGCCCGCGCACCTCGTCGTCAAGCGCGTCGCCGCCACCGCGCTCCAGCGCGTGCCGCCCGCGCGCGACGCCGTCGTGCCGCCGCACCACGTCTGGCTGCGCGGCGACAACGCCGCCGCCTCCACCGACTCGCGCGCGTACGGCGCCGTGCCCAACGCGCTGCTCACCGGCGTGGTGCTGCTCCGCGTGTGGCCGCTGTCGGCGGCCGGTCGTCTGGACGACGCGCCCAACAAGCGGCGCGCGCGCGACGCGCTGTAGCCGCGCTGCGCGCAAATTTGCGTGCAACGTGTGGCGTACAGGCGCGCCCGAGCGCTGCGTCTCGCTGCTACATAAACGCTAGAGCGCGCCGCCCTCCCGCGCTCAAACCCGCGCTCCGTGTCGTGATCTTGTCGCAAGCCGGTCGGGCCGTTGCCCCTCCCCCGTTCCCCCCCCCCCCTCCCCCGCTCCCACCTCTTCTCTCTTCCGTCTTCTCTCTCCCCCGCTCCCCAGCTGACACATGGCCCTTCGAGCTCGGACGCTCTCGGCCACCTGCGATGGCTGGCACACGTTTAACGCCACCATCTTCGACCCCGTACGCATCGCCGCCATAGCCCATCTGCGCTACGCACCCATGCGCGAGAGGGGCGCCATCATCATGAAGGCTACGCACCCTGCAGAGTATCGCGTCACGCATCATGCAGCCTCCGGAGTGTGGGACATGGTTCCCACCGTCAACGCTGGCGGGGCGCCGCCAACGTCGCCGTCGATTAACGATTCGCCGCAACACGCCTCCAAGCGCTCGGGCGCTTCGTCGGAAAGCCCTAAGAAGCACACTGACGCCCCGACGCATTCGTTGTCTACGCACAGTGCCGTCCTGTCCGCGTCGAAGAAGAGCGCTACGCACAGGCGTTTCTCCATTTCAATGGGGCCCAACCGACACTTTGTGTTGCATCCTAGTGCTACCTCCAGTCGTCACTTTGTGCTGTTCGAGCTGCACGCTGGACCGTCTATGATTTCGTATGACACGAGGGTAGTGCAGCATCCGTCGCAGTTGAAACATGATCATGACGAGGAGAATGACGATGGCGTGCAGGTGGCGACGTTTACTTGTGATGGCGTTTGGAAGAGGAGTTATACTATATCCGTGGAACGATTGGTCCCGGATGAGCTGGTCGTGTTCTGCTTCTGGTTGGTCAATTTGATGAACAGGAGGGCCAATCGAGCTGACCCTGCGCACGTTCATGGATCGACCTGAGCTGCGCGCGTATGTTTTCGTCTTAGTCTGTTTTTTGTTGTGGATAGCTTTGAGTTGATGAATGATGATGTGTGAAGATGCTCGCGAAGCTTTGAATTGCGTACATGCATAGCGAGAATCTTAAGTTAGGGGTAAAGATTGTGTTGAGCTCATGGATGCGCCACGTCGAGCACAGTGTACAATCACTTAACATGTGACGTGTGTGCGACAAGCTGCAACGTATGGTCGGTTTTGCCAGATATCTGATGTTACCTATTCTTACAAAGCGTACTCGAGTCTGCCGCCACCAGTTTTGCGAGCAGCTAGTGTCGTGACTGAGCGGCATCATGGCGGATGCGACCCGTGTATGTTTTTCCGGTTTGGTGCTAGCTGCCCAACGTGTGGTCGCACGTGCGCAGTTGGTGCAGGCTTTGTGACCAGTTAATTGCTCTCTCGCTCCCCTCTTCGCACCGCTAGTTTTGAGCCACAACAACCTTCGCAACCAAGCCCAAGGAGTCTTCCACGAGCACTAACCACGATGACAATTACTTCATTCACTTCTGTATACTCCGGCTTTCTCCTAAACAAGATACCAACGGGCGCTGAAGCGCTGCAAGCCACAGCTGCTACTCTCAATTCTCTTCCATCCCTCCTCGCGCCGCTAAAAGTGCTCGTGCATACGACTCGTCACAACACGCAACAGTAAAATTTACTACAACCGCACACACAAACTGCTTCGCCCTTTGAGGAGCTTACACGTCAAATGTCGTTTTGAAGAGCATTCAAACCCGCCAAGTGTACGGCTTCTCGCCACGACACCGCCAGTTTGGCATTCACATCGTCAAACCACTACCTCAAGTTTTACCCTCCTGTCTCGTCGGCTCTAGCTGGTTCGCTAAACTGCGAATCATCAATCCTTTGCTCATTTTGTCCCTTGTTCATATTCGTAATACCCGTACGTCAGTGGAGCATTGACTCCTCTTGAAGAAAAGCACAACAACGACAACTCGCGTTGACGAGGACAAGCCTTCGTTCTGTGTAATTGCTAAAGCGTATGAGCCGGCCGTCAGGGTATCCTTATACTATCTATGTTTTGTTCATGAACAAAACATAGACGGCGCTTTCTATCTTTGGGGTCAAAAAGACTATCCTGCAGCCCTCAACTTTATATCTTGGTGATCGAAAGAATCTACATAACTATCGATATGCGAACGTTAGTGCCACTTCAAATCCGCCTGGCCTAGATAGCAGCAGTTCTTCCGAGGCGTTTTATCTTACCCACAGCTCAACAACATGTTGACAGTTCGCTGTAGATATTTGCGCTCTACACGTTCTCATCAAAAATCGCTAGTCGTTTCGCGTATCGAGAATCATGTGGCCCGTCAAACGGTACACGGACAGGTGTGCGTGTCTACACTCCTGCGTTGTGCCCAACGCAGCGGTAATACAGAATATAGTTTAAAAATGCTTTATTATAGTTAATCCTATCTTAGGTTTAGTTAGTTTTCTACGCAGAATCTACCTTGCGTGTGGCCAGGAGGCGCCGCACTACAAGCAGGGCGACATGAGATTGTCTACTTAAGTGGCAGAGAGCGCTCCAACGCTGACCACCCGACCTCATCGGCTGTCAATTGCCAAATTTGTGGTCACCCACAGGAGGCGCCTGCGCTTGCGCAAATACACGTGCATTCCACGCTGTGTACTGCGTTGCGTAGGCGCCCCCTGTGGCGGCATATGCGCTTAAAGTATCTACCACCTACGCCTCTTATAGGCTTGTACGGTAGATACAACGCATCCATTGGCCAAGCCAACCGTACCGTCGATTCCCGCCTGGAATCGACGGTGCGGTTGTGCATAAAAGGGCCGGAGCAGTCGCCTCCGACTCAACTCCGGCCAGACCACTTCCCTTCGACGACCTTCCCCCCTACCCCACCCCAACCTTCCAACCTCTCTCCTTTTCCCTTTGTCGTCCTCAACCTTTCCTCATCCCTTACTTCTCTCTCTACTTCTCCCCTTGGCGGCCTGGTCTCACCGCCCTCCCTCGCTCACTGCCACTCACACTGACCCTCTGTCTGGGCTCGTCCTGTGTGAGTAGGCAAAGCGTCTGCACCACCCTTCCATTGGGTTAGCCTTGTGCAGGCGTGACTCTGCCTTTCATTATCCGCTTTGTTTGGCCTTTCTTGTCTCTTTCGTTCCCTTCGTTGGTTTCTTTCGCTGTTGTTGGTCTATCTGCCATTCTGTCTTGCCTGAACTACCGTTGTTGTTGTCATCTTCGTTTTTTCCCCGTTTCTTGCTGTTTGGCGGCCTTCTGCTGCCTGCATCCGTTCTATTGCTTCCCGTTTCGGCCTTGGTCCCTGGTTTTGCTGGTTCTTTCGCGTTGCGATTCTGTTCCTCACATAGTGTTGCTTTGCACCTGTTGTTGCTAGACGCACTGTGTGATACAGCGTAAGGTTGTCCTTAACCTACGGCCCTGAGGCAATCGTTCAAGAGTAAGTTGTCTACAGCTACTCTTTTGGCATTTTGTGTGACTACTAACGTTTCGTTTGTTTCACATCAAGTGCCAAGGTCTATCGTTTCATCCAGCGAGTATTCGTCCGTGGTCGATCCGGACGAGCGTATAGAAGAAGTCCCCGATCCCGTTCCTCAGATAAAGAAGTCGGCTGTTCAGCCTCTTGACGGGCCACGCGAGCGCCACATCTTTCGTGTAGCCCACCAGAAGGAGAAGCGCCGTCGTAACCCCCCGCCACGTAAGCAAATCCTAAAGCGCTGCCGCGTCTGCGACATTAAGGTTCAGAGTCAACGCCAGCTTGAAGATCACCAAGCAGGCCGACGCCATCGTAGAGCCGTACGTCGCGCCAACTACACCGAGCAGGACATCCACTGCGAGGTTTGTGACATCAAGTTCTCCGAAGCTCACGATCTGCGTGTGCACTACAGAAGCCGTCGCCATCGTGCGACCCTTAGGAAGAAGAACAATACTATCTATTAGAGCACAGGTCTCTCTTTTCATTGTCCAGTTGTGACACATTTCTATTCATATCTCATTACATATATTATCCTTGTTTGTTCTTCTTTATCTTCTCGTCTATCGTTTGGTATCCCTCTTCTGTTCTTGTGTTCGTGCTTTGTTGTTTGGCTTCTGCCGCACTCTATCTACGTAAGCTTATATTTGGCTAGTGCTTCTTCGTCCGATTGGACTGGTACTCTACGAGAGCAAACTTTATTTTCATTGTTTTTGCCCCCTTTGGCTGTAACCGCCGGCGCCATCACAAAAATGGCGTTTTCATGGTACTCTCGCCGAGGTGCCCTTGGCCCCGATACTATGGACACCTCGACGCCTCTCTTCGACGGATACAATTCCGATGTTCGTCGATTTCTCTTTTTCTTCGAGAACGTTGCCACCCGTGGAAAGCCTGATGAGGAGCGTTCCTCCGAAATCTTGGGCTTCCTAAGTGGTGACGCCTTCGATCATTATTATAATAATTTCTCTGTAGATGGCGTGCTCACCCCGAACGCGGCCAACTACATATCAGTTAAGAAGTCCCTGCTCGATCGCTTTGGCGCTGCTGAGGAACCCGAGGAGTATATCCGAGAAGCTGTGATTGCCCGTTTGGACTACGGTGATCTCTTTGGTTCCCTCCAGCGCATGGACGC
This sequence comes from Gracilaria domingensis, assembly GCA_022539475.1. Classification (NCBI taxonomy): domain Eukaryota; phylum Rhodophyta; class Florideophyceae; order Gracilariales; family Gracilariaceae; genus Gracilaria; species Gracilaria domingensis. Next base: position 57,952 of record VCMS01000334.1, read on the forward strand.
TTGCTTCGACAAGGCCGAGTTCAACGCGAAGGCCAAGTTCGGCCTTCTCCGTAAAGCTGTTATGGAGTACGCAGACTTAGCTCAGTTTGTGATATTCCGCGGAGCAAGCGACTATAAGTCGCTGAAAGATCTCATCAAGTCCTTTGTGGCCGGCAAGAAGGCCCTCGGAGCAGGCGGTTCACTGGCGTTTATGCCTCCTCCGAAGAAAGTGTTACAAAGGAGGCCCGTCGACCCTTCTGATAGGGATCCCGCTGCAGACAAGGTGGATCAGCTAGCTAGTCAGCTGGCAGAACTCACTCTCTTGATGAAGAAGAAGTCAGGACCACCTCCGAAGGCTGATGGAGAGCAAGTTTGTGGCTACTGTCAGAAGCCTGGTCATTTTTCTACTCGCTGTCCACAGAATCCGCATCGCGATACGCGTTGTGGGGGCTGTGGAAAGATGGGGCATTCCATCGCAACGTGTTGGAAGCGCCATTCGGAAAAGAAGGTCCGTTTCGATGCCGACAATCAAAAAGAAATCCCGGAAGTTCCCAGACCCAACCAAGTTTCTGTAGTCACCGAGGATGACCTTCAGGATCGCGAAACTGTAGCGATGGCCAAACGAGCCGCTGATGGCGCCCCATTGCCAAAGCAGGCCCGCCTGGAACATCGGGTTGGTGTCAAGGAGCTTCTGAACCCAGCAAGCGACACTCCATTTCGCTTGATTCGCTCAGCCACGCGTAATCGATCCAGAAAGCCTAAGAAGGCCTCCACAAAGAAGCTCTCTGGTAAGTCAATGCTCCAGGAGCACGCCGGAAAGTATAACGTAATGGAGGAGCTCGCGAATGCCCCGACCGGGCTCACATTCGGTCAACTCATTCGCGGGGACGCCGATGCGGCCAAGAAAGATCTGCGTCGAATCATCTCTGGCCGTTCAACGACCAGAAAGGTCAATGCGACCCAGGTCGAGCGTGAAAACTCTCGTCTTAAGGTTGTGCCTATTACAGTCTATGGGACCATGACCCAAGCCCTTTTGGACTCTGGCGCTGTCCCGAATCTAATGTCAGCAGAACTAGCGGACCATCTGCTACTGACACCGAACCCCACTGAAAGGACGATTAAAGTAGCTGATGGCAATGTTGCCCGCATTTGTGGTACTCTAGAGGGCGTTCCTGTAAGGTTCGATGACCTCCGAGTATCCCTCGAGTTTCTTGTTATCGAGAAGCCCCCCTTCGATGTAATCATCGGGAACCCCACGCTAGAAAAGCTGCATGCCTGTATCGATCTTGGTACACAAGAAGTCACCATGAGTTACAACAAGAAGCACGTCGTTATAGGACTCGACTCCGATCGTTCCGGATTAGAAGCATTTGTCCCGTTGTCTGAGACAGATAGCGAAGATTTCACGTCAGACTCTGATGCTATCCCGTCTGACTGTGAAGATGAGTCGGAGGACTTTGCTAACCTCCCCCTTCCAAAGCAGCGAACAACTGGTGGCGCCGAAGTGACCCTAGTGGCAGTAATGGAAAGGGATGGGGACGCAGGATCCCAGGATGGCGAAGAGGAGAACGATGGTGAGGAAGAACCCGCCAATGTGACAGCGCAGCCCACCCAAGCCGGGCCGTTCGAAGGACCTCAAGTATCTGACCAAGCCCGTCGACCGACTCAGGCTGAAGATCCCAACGGCCCTAACTTCACCTGGCGTACCATCGGGACTCAGATCCATCTGTATAGTTTGACCGCGGAGCGTGGGGAGAACCCTCATGCAAATAATGTGCATATTGCCGGACCCGATGGCCCACAAATTCCTCCAGAGGGAGAAAGGGTGGCAGTCGGACCAGCACCGCGTCAGCAATCCCAGCTGATCTCCCAGTATGATGATGACGAGGATCGACGATTCGAAGACGCGGAGGAAGAAGTGCAGGCAGATCCCCCTGTCGAAGAAAGGTCCGGACCCAATCCCTCCTCCTTCCAGAGCGAGTCTACGGATACCAGCGTACAGCCAGAAGATGTGAATGTCGTGATTCCTACAAGTATTGCACCCAGGGCTGAAAACCCCAGCAAGGACAGTGAAGTCCGCTCTCCTGACAGTGGGCCCGTAGGTGAAAGCCCGGCGGAGTTCCCAGACGGTAGTGACGATGAGGACGACTCCTCACCGGAGGAAGTAGACCTCATTGGCTCACCACTCTACCGCGACTCTGACCTTACCATCCCGATCAGAGACGAAGTAGTTCTGCTTCCTTTAGCCGAAGGACAGTCAGTTACTGACTTCTTGGACGTGCGGGTTCAATTGCGACATCCAGTACCGTCACCCGCGCGTCCCCCTCATCTAGAAGCACAGAACTTACCGCTCAACCGCGTAGGAATGCTGGAGGACGACGACTCCGGCGGTTATGTCATAGCATTTGAAGAAGAACTACCTCCGGACGAAATCGACGCCCGGACCCCGGGAGATGATGAACATTCACAAGACCCAAGCCGCGACGAAGAAGTTGTGGCCGAGCCTACGTGCCCAGCGCAAGACATTGAGTATTCTCTGCAAGATCCAATTGCGCAAGATTCACTCGGTCGCACGCTCGACCGACGTGATTACCCCCCCCCACACCAACAAGGAGGAGGTGATTCTAGAACGGATCTCTCATCTCCCAAGGGATAGACGGGTGGACCTCCTCGCTGTTCTGGATAACTTGAATGTCATAGCATGGTCCTTGTATGATCTTAGGCCCTCTGACGTGCCGGTAACGCACAGGTTTGACCTCAGTGTCGAGACCCCAATTCATTCGAAGGTCCGAAGGCTACCCCCAAAGCATGACGACGTTGTTCGGAAAGAGGTCGACAAAATGTTGTCCGCCGGGATCATCAAGCCGTCCACCTCTCCTTGGTCCTTCCCAGTTGTCATCGCACATAAGAAGGATGGAAAGCCCCGGTTCTGTGTCGACTATCGGGGTCTGAACCAGGTCATGACGCCCGACAGGTGGCCCCTGCCAAACATGGAACAGATTTTTGACGATTTGGGTGGTTGTTCGTTCTTCACGACCCTAGACCTTTTCTCCGGATACTGGCAGGTGCGCATGGCCCCTGACTGCAAAGAAATGACGACTTTCGTTTGTCGTCAGGGAACCTTCCAGTTTGAAGTCATGCCTTTTGGTCTCATGAATGCCCCAGCCACGTTTCAAAGAATGATGGACGCGGTCCTTCATGGGGTGGAGTTTGCTCGCGTCTATATAGACGACGTTGTCATCTTCTCGAGAAGCCTGGAAGAACATTTGTACCACCTAACCAGGGTGCTCGAGATCCTTGCAAGTCATGGTCTGAAGATAAAAATATCCAAATGTGATTTTGCACAACCCCGTATCAAACTGCTTGGTCACGTCATCAACAAGGAAGGCACTTCGGTTGATCAAGACAAGATCGACGTCATCCAAAAGGCCCCCGAACCCTCGACGGTAACCGAGCTCCGGAGTTTTCTCGGTCTAGCCAGTTATTATCGAAGGTTCATAAAGGATTTCGCGGATACGTCAGCAGTGTTGCATGCTGCCACTACAGGGAAGGGAAAGCTGAATTTCACCAATGAGATGAAGACCGCGTTTAATGATCTAAAGGGAAAGTTAGTATCCCCGCCGGTCTTAGCATTTCCCGACTTTGAGAAGCCTTTTAGAGTTGAAACCGATGCTTCTTCAGTCGCGCTTGGTGCCGTTCTGTCACAAAAGAAAGAGGACGGAATGTATCACCCAATTCAATTTGCCAGTCGCACGCTTAATGCCGCCGAGCGAAAGTATTCTACTTGCGAAAAGGAGGCCCTAGCCGTGGTCTTTGCCTTGAAGAAGTTTCGCATGTATCTACTCGGAGGTCTCCCCTTTGAGCTTGTTACGGACCACCAAGCTCTAAAACATGCATTCCAAAAGAAGGACATTCACGGGCGCCTAGCCCGATGGATGGACCTGCTAGCGGAATACGAGTTCGTTATAGTCTATAGATCTGGCGACAAGAATCGGGCTGCCGACTATCTCTCTCGCTTTGCCGTTGGGGATCCACCGGAGCAGGATGATGACGTGTCTGTTGTACTGAATACAACGGACGAGGTCTATGACTTGGAGCCCTTCTGCGCGCACATCAAGTTGTACCTTGCCGCCTTTTCTTTTCCTGAAGAAGACCCTAAGATCCGCGCTTTGGTTAAGAGGAATGCGAAGAAGTTCTTCCTTTGGGAAGGTCTTCTCTATCGCCGTACCAAGAAAGGATTAAGAGTGGTACCCTCTGTAAGCAAGCGCCGTGGCATCCTCTCATCCTTTCATGATGACATAGGACATTGGGACTTGGAGGCTACTAAGGATCTGGTCCAGTTCCGATTCTGGTGGCCTGGAATGTACCCCGACATCGTTTCATATGTTCGCAGTTGTGATGGGTGTCAGTTCACAACACCCCTGCTTAAGTACCGGCCAGGACAAAGAGCCCCATTGACTGGTCTATTTCATACATTCTCTGTGGACTTCGCCGGTCCTCTTCCGGCTACCAGGAATGGCAACCGTTTTGCTCTGATTGGTGTAGAACACATAACAGGATGGCCTATTGCCGCGGCCTACGGTAATCAGACCTCTACCACCGTCATTCACTTTGTTCGATCTCAGATCGTTTCCCCGTTTGGTCCCCCGCTGACGATCGTGTCCGACAACTTCAGTTCCTTCAAAGCCAAGGCAGTCGAGGCATACATGGAAAGTAAGAAGATATCCCTCAAGCCCACCATGGCCTATGCCCCTATGTCTAATGGCCGTGCTGAAAGAATGGTTGGAACCATCAAGAAATCGATTGCCAAGACAATCTTCAATAAGGGACAAGAATGGGATGAAGCCCTCGAGCAAATACTTTACGGATACAGGAGGCGCCGGCTGGGTGGCGGGTTTTCTCCTTTTGAGCTCATGTATGGCACGGTCCCACGGATGAGCTCAGACGACCTACCCCCTCTCATCGTAGATCCAACCCCCACTAATCGTCATCATGAACTACTTGCAAATTCCGCAGGCAGAGCTTCCAGAGTTCTATCTCAACCCAATCGACAAGACGACCCCAAGTCCGGGCACCGGTTCAACGTCGGTGATGAGGTCTTGGTGATACATGGGAAGGCTCTGAATCCCAACGTGAAATGGCCTGCCTTTCAGTCAAAATTCTACGGACCCTGTAAGGTGGTTAAGGCCAGGCACCCCCGATATGTCCTAGTGTCCCCTCATAATCGCTACACTAGAGAAGGGGTCCACGCCCGCCGGCTCAAGCGGTATCATCGCCGACCAGTTCATCTGCAGGACGAGGTGGTAGCCACTATTACGGAAGGCGAAGACACCCCTGTCCCATATCCCACTCAGATCACTGTAATGCCACTCCGCGTTGACTACAATATCCTCACTGCACCCCACCTCTCGTGTCACTTTATCATTGTGTAGAGCAACGCATTTTGCGTGGTTATCAGGATGATGCGCCTCATATACTCAGGGGAGTGATACGAGGATGCACTCGAAGAGTTATGAGTTGGACCCAATTTTGGCGGTTACTTTTGGAATGGCTTTCCCACAGTTACCTGTAATCAGGGTTGCCATTGCTGGCCAATACCGCTAGGTGGACGCGTGTACTACACCGCCGTTTGTGTGCATATTACGGGACAATAGGTAGTGCACCTGAGGTGCCTGACACTGGGCTAGCCACGTGTACGGACCCCTGCGGGTGTGCACCACGTGTACATAGTTAGTTTAGACCTACTTAGGTGAGCTCGACCTCGTCGTCGCGAGCACCTTTGTAAAGTTAACCCGAGCACTTCTAAGTGAACTCTTTGTCGAGTAGCGCTCTCCTGAGTGGACTCTACACGAGTGAGGCTCTGGCGCCAGCCGCCTACGTGGGTTATCACTCTCGCGAGTATAGCCACGTCTGGTTACGGTGGTCCTACCCTCTCGGTACCTTTGAGGAACATCTGTCGTTGATGTCGGGACCTGAGGGTCGTACCGAGGAGGTATAGGACTACATTACGAAGTGATCCGACTCTGTATAGAGTTTTGCCGTGTTTACGGAAACCCGTGCATTACCGTTGGAGGATCTCGCCCCGCTCCGGGCACAGTGCCGAGGAGGCCCTACCCGTCGCGTGTGGGTGTTGTTTGGTTGTTGTTTTCTGTTGCTTTCCCTCTCGGGACTACACCTGTCGTTGGTCGTGTTTCATCGTTGCCGATACCACCCCATCTCTGGAGTTTCTCATCGTTTCCTCACCACGTGGCCTATCACCTCTGTAGGTATAGCCAGTTGCCACTTCGGCCTTACAACCGAGTTACGGTGGTACAGAGGGCTCTGTCACTGGTCTGCCATCTCTCACGAGAGCGGACCTTCGGACAGTCTGGTGGGTTTCACTCTTCCGAGTTTGCCCCACAAAGTGGTCTCCCGACCTAGAACCGTTTTAGGTCACTGTCGTGGAATTGACTTGATTGTTGACGGATCACCGTTTTCTGACAACGATCAGGGGACTCTTTAGAGTTTTGGAGGTTGACAACTTTTGAACGTGAACCGCTGACGTGGTGGTTTACCGAGAAGGTTTATTGAGTTTTCTTGTTCTTTGGGGACTCGTGTACGAGTTTAACTGGATCATCTGGATCAGATTGCCTACTGGTTTCCAGTATGCCGCAACCGCCTCGAGGTTCTCGAGCTGGTTCAGCGCGGTCGTCAGCTGCGGTTCCACCCGTTGCACCGACGTCCCGGTCTATCCCAGATGAGGCGCAACCTCTTGAGGTCGTACCCCGCCCCCGGAGAACGCGCTCAGTTACGGAAGCACCTAAGGAAAACGTGGGTTCTGCTCAACCCGTCGTTGAGACACCATCCATGGTTAACCCTAACGCTGCTACCGTAGCCGAGTTGGCTAGGTTGGAATCCCGCTTGGATATTAATCACGCTGCTCACGTGGAACTCCTACAGGATGTTACCTCGTTGAGGACGCAGGTTGATAATGCCCAGGTGAGGGATGTCTCAGGAGACTTACGTCTTCTGAGAAGGGACGTGAATTCCATTATGGAAAATCTGGGTACCCCAGACGTCTTCGTCACGGAGTACCGGGCATTTGTCGAGGAAATGCGCACCGATATCGGTCGAATTCGTTCGCGCTTGGAAACGCTGGAGGATACAATCCGTATGGATGAAGCTGTGGACGCACAGGTTCCTCAAGGAAATCCATCTGCGGATGAAGACCATCGTTCGGTGAAGCAGAAACGTCGACACCCAAAACGAGTTCACTATGATTCGGATTCATCGCGCTCTGACTCGAGCGGCATGACTGAAGACAGTTCGTCAGATTCATCTGATAGTGATGACAACCGTCATAGGTCACGTTCGACACGGTCGAAAGCGACGCAGTCTACTCAGGCAGTGATGAGATCACGCGTGAAAGGACGGCGCCACTTGGGACTCAAAGAGTTAAAGCCGACGGACCCGCTCTACACAAAGCTGTTGTCGTACCGCTATTATCGGTTGGAGGATGTTACTTCGAATCGCTCCTCGCGAGGAACCGGTAAGGTGAAGGACTACATTCGAAGGTTGAATGTTACCCTTGAAACAAGGAAGTTCTCGGGGACAGATCCTATCCTTATCTTGGATTTCCTTGCCAGGTTCGTCCAGGAGGCCGATATACTCGGTATGAGTGAAGCACAGGCATATGTGGCACTGCCGTACTTCCTAACAGGGACTGCGGAAGATCAGTACAACTCAGTTCGAGGAACCTCGAGAGCCTCGGAAGGAGGAGTCACGTGTTGGCCGGAAGCCGTGAACTACCTTCTCAGGTCGTACGCGACTTCCAACGCGATTTACAGCGCTACTCTTGCTGTTCGCGACACTAGACAGAAGAGTGGAGAATCTGAAACGGTTTATTCAACGCGGTTGAACAAAGCGTTTCACCGATGTGGTAATGTGTATTCCGCACAGGAGCGGTGTACCATGTTTGTTGATGGTTTGGACCCCACCATTCGGTCGTTGGTCGCTCGCCGACGCGAGGAAAAACGCCGAATGACGTACCTAGAGTTGGTTAATTACGCCCAGGCGGAAGGAGAGACGTATCGAGCCCGCAACCCGGGGCAGCGCCGCTCGAAAGCGCTACTCGCGGAGAGTTCGTCACCATCGATGTCGGTTTTGCGACGTGAAACCGCTGTCGGTGACGCTGATAACGTCCACTTCATCGGAAGTAACCCCGATTCTTACGGATCTACGGACCTGCCGTCAACCTCGATTCCGAGCACGGAAGAAGACCCCGCATTGTATGCCCAAGGTGTCCGGGTGCCTGCAGCCCCGCTGCCTTACGCTAACAATTCGTCGCGTCTGAACCGTCCAGGGTGGAAGGACACAGCACCACAACGTCGAGTGGACAATCGCCCTCGCGACAAACCGGCCTCGGTCATATGTTACCAGTGCTACCTTCCAGGTCACGTATCGACGCAGTGCGTATTTCCGCCGTCGCACCGGCCGAAAATTATTGCGTATTACGACGCCCTCACGCCCGAGGAAAAGGAATCTGTTCCACGAAAGGAATATGATAAGGCCAGAGCTGAACTGGGATTACCGGTTCCGGTCTATGCTCAGCCCTCCGTTCCGGCACAGGCACCTTCGAACCAGGTTCAAGGCGAAGTACCCACGCATGGGGTTCAGTTAGGCCCCCCGAACGGAGTTCACGCACCGAATTCGGTGAGCCCCGTTCAGAAAAACTGACTTCGGGAGTTTCCCCTACGGGAGGGGCGCCTTCCGAGCCGAAGTTAAAGGCGCCCGAGGCGTCACAGCTTCACTCCCCAGCTGTTAGAATCCTTTCAAGGATAGCGGCTAAAACTGACGTGAGCTCAGAACACCTTTCGGTTCTACGTCGTCCGTGGATACGGTCCCGTAATCTCCGTATTCCGGAAAGAGTTCTTGTGATGGCCAAGAGAAACTACAAAGTTTATGCCGATCTTGGCTTGTCTAACCAGTTCATGGTTCGACAGTTGTCTGTGTTGGATACAGGAGCTGCACCGAACCTGATTCACCTTGAGTTGGTGCCACCCGCGCTACGGGATGAAATTCGTCATGGTCCAGGTTTGGATATCGCGGATGCCAACAATAACCCGTTGCGTACTCTTGGGTACATACCTCTCATGGTACGATTAGGAACCTGTATGGTTAAAGTGGATTTCATGGTTTGCAAAAGCATTGCCGCACCGGTGATACTCGGTTGTGACTTTTGTGATCGTTTTGTTGAAGCGATTCGACCTCGAGCTCGAGTTGTTACCATGGATGATGGTTCCGAAATACCGATTGTAAGGAAACCGCTAAAGAGAGCTACACGCAAGCGCGTCCCGCTCCCTGCTGCACAGGAAGTTCCAACCGTCGACCCGGTATCATCTAAGCTCCATGTGGCTCATGCCATCGCAATCCCTGCGCAATCCCAAGTTTGGGTCACCATAACTACTAAGCAGTCTGGCCTACGTGTGGTACAACCATTGCCATCATTGTATGATCAGAAGCAACTCGCTTTGGCGAACGGAGTAATCTCGGTGGAACCCGACAAACCATTCAGAGTTTTGGTCGCCAACTTTGGCACAACCCGACAGTGGTTAGCTAAAAACCAAATCCTTGGTACCACTCTCCCACACCCTGCTGCTATCGTACCGACGAAGATACCCGTTGCGGATGTTCTCGGTATAACCGATGCTAAGGAGGGGGAGGGATCAGCGGAAACCGCGTTTACCGCATCGGTTACCCCGGCGAGCGAAGTTACCGGATCGCTGGCACCCACCGAGGGTAAAGCGTTGCCACCAGGAACGGAAGATACAGACCCTGTCAAGGAACTGGAACAGTTGAATTTTAATCATGTACCTGAATCTCATAGAGGTAAGCTAAGAGAAATGTTGCGGGAGTTCACACCCATGTGGGATGGATCCCTCGGGACAATTGGAATCACGGAACACCGTATTGACCTACTTCCAGGTACTAGCCCCATTTCCCAACACCCATACCGGGCTGGTCCCAAAGCTAGGGAAGAAGAGCAATCTCAGGTTGAGAAGATGTTACGCGCTGGCGTCATAGAGGCGGCTCAATCCGCTTGGGCCTCACCCGTGGTGCTAGTTCCAAAAGCGGACGGATCGTGGCGATTCTGTATTGATTACCGTCGTCTAAATTCGGTCACCGTCAAAGACGTTTATCCCATACCCAGGATGGACGAATACATTGACTCGCTTGGGAGTGCTACAGTGTTCACCGCCTTGGATGCCAATTGGGGATACTGGCAAGTTCCGATCCGTGAAAAGGATAAGGACAAAACTGCTTTTGTGTGCCACCAAGGTTTGTACCGGTTTAAACGAATGCCGTTCGGATTAACCAACGCGCCGGCTACGTTTCAACGTGCTATCGATATCCTCTTGGCTCGATTCAAGTGGAAGACCTGCTTGGTGTATCTTGACGATATCATCGTGTTCTCCGATAACCTTGATGACCACTTAACACACGTCCGGGACGTCATGAGAGTCCTCAGGGACGCGGGCATTACGCTGAAACTCAAGAAGTGCGAGTTCTTCACAGATTCTGTCAAATACCTAGGGCATATCATTCGACCTGGACAGCTCTCAGTTGACGCAGTTCGCGTGAAGTCGCTGAAGGAAGCGAAACACCCTACGACACAAACGGAACTCCGCAGTTTTCTGGGTCTTTGTAATGTATATCGGCGTTTTGTCCCGAACTTCGCAGATATTGCGACCCCCCTTAACCACCTTTTGAGAAAAGGTCAACCAGTTCAACTGGAACCCCTAGGCGACGCGGAAGCGTCTGCTTTTTCGGCATTAATTGACGCAGTAACGTCACCGCCAATCTTGGCTTTGCCTAAGCTAGGACTTCCATTCGAAGTAGACACTGACGCCAGTGCACACCAGGTTGGTTGCGCCCTGTTTCAGGTCACGGAAGACGGCGTGAGACATCCAATTGGATACTGGTCGCGATCCTTGAACGTACACGAACGTAACTACTCAGTTTCGGAGAAAGAGTGCTTAGCCGTTGTATGGGCTCTAACTACACTGAGACCATATCTTATGGGCAACCATTTTACGGTACATACGGACCACTCATCTCTCCGATGGCTCATGGAAATCTCGGAACCATCAGGACGCTTGATGCGTTGGCGCTTGAGGTTATCGGAGTTCGATTTCACAGTTACGTACAAAAAAGGAACGTTGAATCTGCAGGCAGATGCACTCTCCCGCTTGGGGACAGATGCAGAAGCGGCACCAGTTGACGATCTGGACATACCATGCTTTATGGTGGAAGAACAAGCAGGTTGGGTCGAATCTTTGTCGGATGACATCTGTGACGACATCCTGCTCACTTCTGAGAAGTTGGATCCCTTGACTGGATCTTTTGTACCCATCACTCCCGAGGAGATGATCCGAGAACAGCAAACGGATGAGTTTTGTACGCGAATTCGCGCTCGTCTCAATGGAGGAGATCGTATACCTTTTCAGGTTAACGATCAGGGGTACCTGGTTAGGTTGGTCGAAGCGTATACCCAAATTGTGGTCCCAGACTCGCTGCAAAACCGTGTGTTGGTAATGACACACTATGTGAAGGTAGGAGCCCACCCAGGAGGTCGAAAACTATACTTGACCCTGCGTAGGGATTTTTACTGGCCGTCAATGGCATTGGACTGCTACGCAGTACGACGCTCTTGCACCGAGTGCGCTAAGAATAACGTGAAACTTCGTAAGTACTCGAAGAAGTTAACGCTGTTCCCAGCACGGTCTCCTTTGGAGTTTATCGCTATCGATATCTTAGGTGAATTGATCAGAACCGCAAGAGGTAATCGATACCTTCTGGTTATCACCGATCGGTTCTCTAAGTTGGTACGGACAGTCCCGCTGAAACGGATTACGGCCACCGTGGTTGCACAAGCTTTTGTCACCCACTGGGTCTTTGTGTACGGTCCACCGGTTCATCTATTATCAGATAACGGTTCACAGTTCACGTCGAAGTTTTTTCCAGGACGTCTGTCGGATCTTGAGTGTCAAGAATCTATTTACGACCACCTACCACCCCCAAACAAATGGTCAGGTAGAACGATTTAACCGTACCATGCTGAATGCATTAAGATCTTATGTGGCAGATCATCCTAAGGATTGGGATTTGTATACGGACGCTATTACGTATGCGTACAACACCCAAGTCCACCGGGTAACGAAGCTAGCACCTTTTGAGTTGGTATTGTCAGAGTACCGCCACCGGTTGCAATCGAGGCTCAAGAAACGCTTTCTACGTACCCGTCTGTTGGGTTATACAGGAACGCTTGGAAGGATTGGTTAACCAAAATGGTACCGGTCGCTCGCACAGCGATGGATAAGGCGCAGGCCGCTTATAAGCGCAACTTCGATGCGAAGGTTAAGACCCCATTACCAAAGGTCAAACCAGACGATATGGTATTTCTCCGCAAAGAATACTATAATCCGGAGAAGGAACGCCGCCACAAGCTCTCGCCTATCGCGGAAGGACCCTACAAGGTTATTTCCGTCACGGACGATACCGTAGTATTGGATATCATAATCTCCACGAACGGATATCGTTAGACCGTGTCGCGCTGGCCCACCACCCTACGTTCACGTTAACACCCAACTGGGTGAAGCTACAGGGGACGAACAGGTCGTATCTTCGCGCCCTGCGACTCTCCGCCCTGATCGCGGCTTATCGGATCTACCGAAGTCAGAATCACCCACGCGGGTAGCACAACCCGTTGCGGGAGACGAAGAGGAAACTCAACTAGAGTTGACCCCCACCGGACGTCGTGGCTCCCGTGCCACGCCTAAGGAGGGGGAGGAAAGTACGGAACCCGTTACACCGGCGTCGCACGGTCACACTGTGTCGCAAGGTACCGCCACCAATCTCGCGGTCTCTACCGATAGCGTTGTGGTGCGCCGAGGCGCTGTACCTCGTGGTGATACTCCGTCGAGTTCGTTGAGCAATGCGCTGGAAACGACACGACCCACCAGGGGGTACACACCGCTGTGGATAACGTAACCCGTCGGGAACACCACAACTGAGTGAGGTCACCACCGCAGAGCGGAGAAGACAGTATCTGTAGACCCGGGCTTCCGGAGAACGCAGAGCCGCAAGCGGTAGATCAGCTCAATGTTACCGACCGGTGTTAACCACGCCGTGGTTGAGGAAACGAGAAGTCGTACTTACCCGCGTATTATTTGGGAAAACAACCTTGGAAAGGTGAAGTACGAAAGTACGAGTTTGGAAACCGTCGATGGTGCACCCACGCCGCGTGGCAGAGGACTCATGACACACCCAAGTGGAGAGTAACACGTTGTGTGACGTGGTGACGTATGGAAAGCACCGCCGACGCGGGAACTGCTGACAGTAAGTCGCGTGCGCGAGCACCACACGTGCATGGTGCACGATGTACGGTCGCCAACCGTAGCAACGGAACACCCTGTTTAAGGGTAACTCGTTGTTCACACGTGCCACCGCCTGGCCACCAACGGCCCGAATATGCACCGTGTTGGTCAATACGGCTGCCATGGCGCACGAGCGAAACCCTGCCCGTTCCTCCGTCTGCAACGGACGCATCCTTCTGGATAGCAAGAGGGAGCTCAGAATCCGAAGCTACCGTTTGGACGGTTGGAAGCTCAACAAAACGAGCCGAAGCTCGTCAGACTAAGAAGAGGAGTACTTCAGAAGAACCTTTCAGGTTGAAGATTTGGGACCTCTGGCGTAAGTTGTAA
>VCMS01000335.1:0-14487 GCA_022539475.1 Gracilaria domingensis
TTTCATTATTGCTGACACAACCGTACTGCACTCCGTACGACTACGTCGCATAGGAAAAACCTCTTGACCCCCACATGTTGAACCTGATAGCCACACGAAGCTGCTCATAATAGCTTACGAGAAATGTGTCTTCGTCGACAACCCGCAAATGAGACCATTAGACCTAAACCTGTCTGAACAGTTGGAGCCCACTCCTGTTGCGACATGAGACCATCCGACTTTGAGGAGTGAATCACCTCCGCGGAGCTCTTCTGATGGGGACACCAACGTAGAGAAACTTATTGAACATTTGTCCACACCTAGCTTCGTAAACCAAATGGTATGATGTCTCCATCGGAACGAAAACGAGATTCTCTCTAGCAATAAGAGCAAGCCTGAATTACGGTCTCCAGGGTTCCGTTCTTCCACAAAACTAGTATCGTACATCATAAGATAGAGTAGCACATCTTGCAGAATCATGTCGGAAATGACCGTATCTTGTTCGTTCGCCAGCATGGTACTATACGCCCCCTTCCAACAATAACCGCACGTATCCTTCGGCGGAGATGAGGCCTGAGGACGTCAAATCTGACTCGGACGATAGTCGAGCATGTCGGACTGGGAGTCATGGCAATGTTCGATTGTTTTTCTGTGACGATAAAAATGGAAGATGCGGCGGAGAATGCTGGTAAGCGTGATACTTAAGACAAACGGTTGGGAACGCAGAACGGAACATGTTCACTTTTGAAAGTGAGCGAAATGTATGATATTGATTGGACTAATGAATGACAGGCTTGTATTAGACGACAAGCCACCAAAGGTATGATATTTTATGAAAGTAGGTGAAAACTAAGAAAAGTGTACAATGAATGAAATGATTTCGAACCTGATTGTAAAAGTATTTTAAAAGTACGTACGGGGAGCTTAATACAGGAATGAAAGACCATTTTGGCTTCATAAATACTTAACGGGTCTATACTTCACTCGGATTGCCATAATTAAAACATGAAGGCAGGTGAGTGCGTTGCGCCCAATACGTCTATAAACGTAGAACACTATGAAGGAAGATTTAACATTATTGTTATGACGTGGAGCTAGGTTGGAGACAGCGTTATGAGGTTCTTGATAAGGTCCATCAGAGATTTACCCAAGAATAGGATACAGTGATGGTATTGACTGAGTACTGTGAAACGATAGTGAAGCCCGTGCAAACATTCAGTGCAGATCTGCCTTTTTGCTCGAGTAACCCACTCATGTCAAGCTGATTTCGAAAGTGTCAGAGATATAGCATAAATTTATTGTATTACATTTTACGTTTACGTGTTATCAAAACTATATCTCCGTCTCCATGGAGATGTATTCTCTTGTATCACAACCGGGAAAGGATCTAGAGAACATCAATATATCCCAGTGACGCGGAAGAGGATGAACTACTCTACGTGCTATCATTGTTACCCACGTCTGTCTCTTGCAGATGCTAGTTTTGCGAGCTCGTCCAGAAAGTGCAAGGTCTCCATAAATTTTTAAAAAATATCGAGACATTATTTCAAAATTTGAAGATAATTGCTTGGTCGTCCAGAATCGCTTGCAGTAAATACTGGTGGGTTTCCCACTCGTCTATTCTTTAGTCGAGGCTACCTGAACGTATTCGCGAATCTAGTTCATTTATTAAGTGCACATACACATACCTTCTGCAAATATACCCTGCAACGCATGAATACTGCTGCTATACAGATATGTCTATATGAAATCATACCGTTTATTCGTATCTATTTTTCTATCACCGCTTTTGCTAACCACTACTTCGCATATGCATGTACCATTTCCCCATGATAAGCGGTAGGCGCAATCTCGTAGATGCCCAGAGGCACCTGCACCAAATCTATCGTAGAACACATACGCACTCCAAGAGATGAGCGCGAACGCCTCATCCTCTCCTTCCTCATGTAGAACCATCCCAATGCATGTTCCCTACTGAAACCTGCACCTAACTCTGACTACTACGCATCAAAATCATTCCCTTATGCGCAACAGAAATATCCAAAGTATCAATGCTCCGTTGATACATTGAAATGCATGAACTACCATTGATAAACTAAAACAGAAACGTTGCGCTAGAAAATTCAAGACCTAGTAACCGCAATAGAAAGAAAAGGAAAGGATCGTAATTACCAGCAATCCATTCATCGTAAAACGCAAAGTGTCGAAGCAAACCTCTCGAGTAACACACCAAGAATGCCCATGCAGCAAACATACCGCAATTCCCCCTAAAAACGGCACCTGCAACTCGTGAGCAACGTCCCATCAAAATCATTTACCTGTATACGTAAGCAGAAAGTATCCATAATTAGCAATCTCCATTGATACATTGAAATCGATGAACTACCATGATATGCAAAACAAAACGTTGCCTAGAAAAGTCACGACCTAGTAAATCGCAAAAGAAGAAGAAGAAGAAAAGGATCTTAGATTACTAGCAATCCATTCATCGTAAAACGCGAAAGTTCAACGAGAACTCACAAGCAACGACACCAAGAATGCCCATGCAGTAAACATACCGCAAGATCATAAACGAGAATGCAGCCTATTCCCAACCAATACCAGAATCGCCTATCCCAACATAGCAGGTAAACACCAATTCCATTTCCTCTTTCAAGATCAAGTTATCAATGCTCCGTGGATACATTTGAAATCGATGAACTACCATGATAAAGCAAAACAGAACGATCGCTAGAAATCGAGACCTAGTAACTCGCGAAAGTAACCCAAAGCTTATTTTCTGCCTGTACATGTCGCAGAGCGCAAGAACGTGGGAATTGTTAGTTAGAACAAAATACGTAAAGATATGGAAGCACGTACAAAAATGCACGAAAACTGCACGAATACATCCTGAATACGGATATGTCCGCTTATGGCGTCCATTAGCGACATGAAGCTACCTCATTCTCTTCCCCGCACTCTACTTCGTAGCGATGCGAGCGAGAAAGTACGACGGAGCGCCGCTCTGATCCTCCATCCACATCCTCGCTTCTACTCCGCCGATAAACCGAGATGTGGATGCACGATCACGACGTAACATAGTCGGACGCGGAGCCCGCGGCCGAGAAGAATTATTTTCTGTGCAATTGACAGTTACAGCTACAACGTTGCGAAACCTCAGTTATAACCATGTAATAATACAAAGTACACCCTTGTTAGCGACGTACCTACTCCTTTTAACGAAAGCACTATTAAACTCAAATATATCTCCATTCTCAGCTTACGTCATCTGACTGCGCCTACCTCCTTCTCCCCTCCAAGACCTTCTTTTCCTCTTCGTCGTCTTCTCCTTCATTCTTCTTCCCATATCTACTACTTACACATAAGAAGCGGTGCCCCTTCGTTACTCGCCAGAGTCTATCTCTTCAACAGCATGTAACCTTGCCCGTTTCTCTGAAACACGCTGAAGATAAAATAGCCGCCCATTCGAGAAGCAAGCGTCTCAAGCTTCCCGCCCACCCCGCATCTTCCGAAACGTCACTGCCCCTGTCGCCTTCCCGAGCCCCGGTCCGAGACATCGTACCCCACTCCGTGCGCCCCTCCATTCCGACACTTCGCATTGTTTCTCCTTCCCCGGTCCCCGCATTAGACGAAACACGAAGCATCCCGCCCATGCCTTTAAGGACCCTCGTGATTGCATATGATTATCTCACGTTGTCTGCTTCAGTAGCTTCCAACCTTGTCATCTGAGCAACAGCTAATTGCTACTTCGACCCGCATTCTCGCAAAACATTCAACGAGACCATAACAATTCTAAGCCTTACAAACTGAAGAACCCATTTTCAACATACGCCTCAAAAACGTTTCAATCGAAAACTGTCTCCCAAAGATGTAAGTTCAGCCCACCCTCTACACGAGAACCCCCGTTCAGACACTGTGAAACACTCCAGTTGCTAACAACGAAAACACATTCTTCCACCATACCTCAACCCACTCCACGAAAATATCTCACCCCATTCCGCTCTCTCGCAAAACCCACCTCGAACTTAAGAAATGTCATGCCTCTTTGATAGTAGAATAGTGTACTCCCAAGAAATAATTACATGAATCTTTCTAGTATTCTGCATGTATACACCGATAAGTCTTCAACAACTCTAAAGCAAACATCGTTACCGCCTTACTCTTCACCTCATATTTCTCAACTCTCCGACAGCTACCCGTAAGCGCATCCGTATGACCCACATATGGCATACTTCCTACAACACTTACAGTTTTCGCATCTGAAGCAACCAATCCATTCTTTCTAGCAAGTCTCTACCGATTCCAGGATGCACATCCTTCAAAATCTCTTCTCAATCCTGTAGCAAATTATACATCTAATGCAGAAAGTTTCAGTTCATCGCGAAACGCAGTATATCAGTTCCATCCTCAGCAATTTTTGCGATATTCTAGCTAAGACATTCTGTCACTCTTCATAGAGCCAAACGAAACCCTTTCATAATGCAAAGCCCCTCCCTCATCTTAGCGTAATTTCTTACGTCATTCACTGACTCTCCCAAAACCACACTAAAAGCTCAGAAAGACATACTCAGTTATCTCAATATGCAAAGAAAGCGAAGAGAAAAAACTACTCGTACAAGGAACAGATCCAAGTCGATATTTTCATGCTTCCAATTCCATATCTCTCATCTCTCTCCATCAAAATCGCCTTACCGTAAGATCATCCAGGTTATTCTATGCAGTCTTTCAAACAAGAGAGCTCGCTTCGAACAGTTACGCAACTTGCATCTCGCATATTAAACTGATTAATATTCCAAAATCGAGAACTGTATCAAGACCCTAAGCACTGCAATAGAATCATCATTTCTATGCAGTGCTTAGAGCGATATCCGCGTCACGTCATTCAACATACTACTCAAATCCAAACTTTACAAACGCAAATCTATCTTCCATGCAATGCAACTTTCTGTCAGAAGTTTCCTTTAATTTGTCCACACGAAAAAGCAGTACTGAATGAACCTTCACCAAGCAATCTCCTTTGAATGATGGAGCCAAACATACAAAACATTACATATTTCCTTTCATGATGAATTCTTGAAATCTATGGAGCGCAGCACCCCCAATCAGAAAAATTTCTCTCATACTCGACTTGCTTGAATAATTATAGTGCATTATGCCATATGTAATGAAACTCTATTTCGTCTCTTCGTGCAATTGAACCTCCAAATGCTGCTCGACAACTATCGCAGCAATTCATACTCGAAGTGAACTCTGAAGTTTATAACGCTCTTAACAGAAGAAAACTAACACCTTGCAGCATTACGTATCTCCACAACACGCCATTTATATCTTCTCTGTATTTCTACAGCCTTTTACCGAAGCAACATAGGAGTTCAATATTGAACTATTCATGTCTACAAGCCCAAGCATGCCGGCTGAAGTTTCATAACTACCATATGTTTGCTTTCAACTACCACTCTGTTGCGTTTTCTTCCATAATTTTATACTGAATGAATTAGCATATAGAGCTGCTACAGCCCCCTTCTCTAAACCTTGAGATCATTATAGTTAGCTATCAAAACTCCGATTGGTTCTTTTAGGTTCCGCAGAGAAATCCACTACGACTATAATCAGTATCTATGACTTGAAGCCTTTCTTTGTGTTTACCGCCGTTCAGAACGAACCAATTTAAATTTCGATATTAGGTAAAAAGCCAGAGCCGATTGGCTCATGCTAGACGATATTACCTCATCTTACAATCGGTGGATTTGTATCTTCACCGAAACAAGAGGCGAGTATTTTAAGACAACCTACCTGTCATCACTCTTGTTTATTTCTGCAAGTCATCCCGCGCATACTCACTTCGTGCCTGAAAGTGTGAGCGCTTTCGTAGTTCGTCACGTGCTGCCCTGAGCATTAAATAGTTTTAGTTTCAATAAGTACACAAACTGTAGCCAAACACATGTCGTGAGTTTTTTTACTAGATGAGCATCATTTGGAACGGAAAATATGAGTCATGTCTAATGAAATTATATTGCTGCAACAAAACACTTGAGTAGCATTCAAACTGTGTTTTTGGGAGTTTAGAACGCTGCAAAACGGTTTTAAACAATTTGGCTTGAACACCCCCGGGTGTTGTATGGATTTAACTATTGGATAAATCGCTCGAAATTGTGCTTTTAAAGAGCTTATAATACTCGAGAATACTTCATTGGATGTAAGCGGCTTGTATATACAGCTCTTTTACCTCCCCCAATCCACTGGAACAGCACTTCACTGTTCGCAGGTGACTCGTAATGAGTGCGGAGGTGGGAAGGAAGGTGTTTTGAGTCTCTGCATGCTGCCAAAATATGGCCAGACGTGCCGCGTGGCTGGGGGGTCGTTGGTAGGTGGCTACCCTAACACAACCGGACCCCCCGTTCGCGGGCACTTTTGGCCGGTTTTTAAAAAATTTGCTTTTTTATGCCTCGGCGGGGGTCGGTTCGTGTTAGGGTAGTACCCTAAACACCGACCCCCCGCCCCGGGCACGTGTTGCAGATTTTTTGAAAAATGTACGCATTTTATCCCGCGCGGGGGT
Source organism: Gracilaria domingensis (assembly GCA_022539475.1). Taxonomy (NCBI): domain Eukaryota; phylum Rhodophyta; class Florideophyceae; order Gracilariales; family Gracilariaceae; genus Gracilaria; species Gracilaria domingensis. Next base: position 6,536 of record VCMS01000335.1, read on the forward strand.
CCATCGTGTTAGGTACCTACCCTAACACGACACCCCAGCCACGCCGGGCACGTTTTCGCCTCATCTGGTAAGCGTTCACAGACCTTCTAAAACACAACCCACGCAAACGCCAGCCAAACGTAGCGCATCTCGAGCTGAAGCGCCTCGCTGACGCGCCGAGGCCGGCATTCCCGTGCGCGGCGCACTTCCGCGCGCTGTTCTCGCGCCCAGAGCTGTGCGTCGTCATTGACGTGGCGCGCGACGCCTTCCAATGGTGCGCATGTTGCGCGCTTCATCATTTTATCGCGCGCTCTAACGTGCAAGTTACAATTCGCTAGGCTTCCTTCGCGCTCACCCCCGTGCACTTCCCGTGGGATCGCTGCCGTTGCCCGTCATCACTGGACCCTGCCACCGTACCGCCCGTAAACCAGCCCTCTGTTCCTCACGGACCTCGCTCTCCAGCGCTCCCGAAACTTTCGCGCGCGCCCACTCGTTCACCGTCGCCGCCATCCCGCCTAGATCGTCGTCGACGCCGCGTCTTCGCGCCGATTGCGTCTTAGCTACATGCGGCTGCCAGAGCCCTCGCGTTCCGTCGTGCTGTAGTGACAGCCAGCAAAACCCGAGCTATTCCAGTTTCTCTACCTGGCGCGGAGGCCCGACCTCTCCTTTCGCACCGACGAGCCCATCGCCGCCCGGTGACCCTGTCTCCACGGGTTCAGCGCGCACGACATGATTCACGCGCAGCCGCACCGGTCGCGACTTGTCCTCCTCATGTCGTCGAGCAGTCAAATTAGCGCTGTTCTCAACGACATTGCCACCGATACGCAAAACGTTCAACGGCTACTCGACTGGTTGGATACCGTCGCGATTCGCATACCCTCAATGTATGGACTTCTTCTTTTTGTGGGACCGCCCAGTTAGCTATTGCCATGTGTATATGCCATACATTTTGGGGCTTGTCTCATTATCGACACCTTTTCCAAACTCTCGAACGCGAAATGTGCCCATCATGTACGTTTATGGTCGGACGAACAAGCAATGAAGCCTTGACACAATGGCGCGGATACCATGCTTTTCGAGCTGCTCGCTTGAGATGAACCACCCGCATCGCGTGTAAGTCCACTGTCGTGCAATCTTCACTGGGCCGTCGCGATGAACCCACGCGCCCCATCAACGCGCATACGCTTCAAGTTTGTGTGCAGTGCCTTCGTCTTGTGCTTCCTCCACTCCTCTGAGACCGGCCATTTCGTTGCCAAGCATGAGTCCACGACCCGTCTTCATTCATTGAATCCGCTCAGGTTGCCACACTTATCATCTACTACTATCGCAGCAGTATGGCCCCGGTTCTGCTCCGGACTAGACGACCACCGTGTCGTGACAGCAACAACAGCTGAAACAAGCATCAACAACAGCAGCAGACGATAATTCCGCGCTACGTGCGCCGCTTTCAATGTAGCTCCAGTGTTGTAGCAATGACAGCACCGCCCTGTCCGCCTCGCATCCACCATCTGAACCCTACGCGCGCATGCACCGCAGAGAGACCCACCTCGTCATCTCACCTTCAACCTGCAAGGTGTTACGAGGGTACAAACCTATGACGCCTTTCAAGGCCTCGGCGACGAGAACTGCGCAAGAAGAAAAGCTTCGACTGGAGGGTCGTGCGCCAAATCATTGCGCAACTCATTCGCGAGAGAGAAAACAAAAGGTCGACATGTGCATTGTGGCCGTTTTGAAACCTCTTAAGGCTACTGCAGGCGACTTGTCCGGTTCGGCAGTTTCTAGCCAGTTGCAAGGCCTTCAAACTCGCGGCGTGCGTTTAATAGAAGACGCCATAAACATTTCTGATTCCATATTGATCGAACAGGGTTGGTGGATCATCACGAAAGAGCATCACCAGCAGGTCTCCGCGGAAGTGTACCTTATCATGTTCGTACTCATTCAAAGCGCTTTTGAAGTTGCGTATACCATTCAATAAGATGTCGTTGCCGTGCGGAAAGTGCATCGAATTGGTCTAACACCACGAGAAAATCTTACTGCCAGCTTTGGCGACATCATTGGCAACTCGAGGAAACAGTTATCTGAAAAGCCAGTCACTGATGCACTCTATCGTCGTCACAGAATGTGGTCGCCGTTCCAGTTCAGATCCATAGCTTTCTGTTCTTCTTTTTAACACCATGCACCCCGTATGATGCAGATTAACGCGCTTCATCGCATGAACATGGAACACATCGTCTGTGCTCACCAGCTCAATCACAGCACCCCTAACGATAAACTACCGACGCGTACACCCGCACGCATGTAAAGGCATTACAACTAGCTTCGTGCTTTCAAAGTTACTTGGATTACTAGAATAGCTAAGAAGGACCGCGCTTTCCAAGTGAGTGGCACTGCGATGAGTTATTCATAGTCGTTGACGTCACCAGTAGATACGTAAACACACAATTAGCAACCTCTTGCCTAACTGCCTAACTCTACTTTTCAACCTCAAAAGCCCCAGCCTAAACTATGATCACGAAATGCCAACGCCTGCATAGTTTAATTGCAACGGATCCACCCAGGCTCGGAATCTTCTTCCGAACCTCTGGATCCAATAGCGTGTCTTCTACAATCACACCCTTCATTCCGTAAATCCTGGAAACGTTGACCAATGATCAAGAATGTTAACCCACTATTTCTTACACTTTATACTTGGTTCGTGAATGCCGTTTTGCTGAGTTACTAATCGTTTAATCAATCCTCAGTGCCTCCAGGAGTTCTAAATTGCAGTTCATGTTGAAAACGTTCGACAACTTCTCAATGGCTTAATACAGTTAGTCGAATTCCCAATCGTCTGCATCAGTCTTCAAACACACACAGCAAATTAAGTACTTTCTTCTAGCTTCTCAACCCCCCACCCCTTATGAAGATTGCAGCACTGAATCGCTGCTTCACAATACTTTGCGACTTTCCGCTTTTCCAAGCATCAACAGCATCTGCATCAACCCAGTTTCCCACACCATCTGTGACACATTGTACGCTACGTTACATCCACGATTGAACACGACCTCTGACAAGTGGTCCCTGACTTTCTCGTACATGCAAACGTTTCTCGGTGTTAACCAGCACCTTCCTCGCCCATCAATGCTGCAATTCATAATCCTTCTTCCCTCATCAATTCGACAGCACGGCTGCACAACAGCTACGCTCCTCCGCCACGACTCCCACAAAATGCGCTGAACAGAAATCTGCCAAAACCCAATGCCTCAATTGCAACATCTGTCCTTTCCAAATATACCTGAACACCGCTAACAACGTTTTGCGCTTCCGACATTACTACATCGACAATTCATTTGAAGCGTTCGTGATCCCCTAGCTGCTCGCGTTCCTTTTTCACGCCCTAGCGAAGTAGATAGCCGTTCTCACATATTTCAACAATCGCCTTTGCGTTACAAACGAAGCCCGCCTTGAGTACTTGGCGCACCTATTCCAGCCGTCTTCCAGTTCTTGCTTCATCTCCTGCGCGTCCTGTTTCGGCGCCCATGTATGCGAAGGCCGTTATAGAGCTTGCGTGCTGCTGGGTCGTTCGGGCGCCATCCACACAACCCGAGCACGAAACGAGCAAGCGCCCGTCCCGAGATACTCCGATTGTGCCTTCTTGCTAATTTTGTTGCAAACTTTCAACTTCATCGACGCGGCACAACTTGAAACCTCTGCCAGCGCCTTGCACCATGCCTTTCGAAGCATGCGTTGCGCTCCATGCCCGCAGCGGCTTGCCGCTGAAAACTTGCAGCTTTGCAGCATATGTTCCATGTACCACTGCTCTGGATTGCAGACCGCTCGACATCAACCTTCCGTCGCTGCACGCGTAAGAAATCCCACTTCCTTAACGCGAGCCATCGCTGCAGATTCGGAACACCTCCGCCCGATTGTGCTCGTCAACTTGCCCTATGAGCCTTTCAAGCACTGCGATCAAAGAGACAGGACATACTCCTGCAGAACCAGAGCGTTTTGCAATCCTCCGGAGGCTACATGAACTCCGCGAGTTTAAGATGCGGCTCGACTCCTGCCGCAACGTGTCCAAACAATTTGCTGATCCAAATCCGGCACAGACGACCGCAAGGCCGTCCTCCATTCGTATGATCTCGGACTAGAGTCTTTTGCACGAGCGCTCTCACCGCCTCCCGCTGTGGTGAAGGACGTCATAAGCACAGACAGTACAACGTCAACGCTTTGCCGATCCTCTTCAACCCAAATAGTTTGATTACGTAAATACGAAAGTCCGAGAGTGCCCTTCCAGTGCCTGAGCACTCCTTTTCGCACACTTTCCTTCCATATCATCCCATAGCCCTTCAGTGTTAGTACCAGAAATCCTTTAAAGAGTTCCTTCACCTCCTCCCATGTGCGGAGCAAAGAACGTCCCTAAGCGCGGCGCACCCCGCTTACTCCGAACGCCATTGCCGGAAACGATTGACTTATTGCAGTGTCCTCACTGCAAGCAAGTTCGGCCTTGATCGCCTCGCCACTAGCCGGACCAGAACCTTGACCCACCGCGTAAATTGAGCGCATTAGCAATGCGAACCTCTATATCGTATGGCAGTACACATACAAAGCCAGCAAAAGACGCTTCACTGGCAGTCAAGCTGTTCGCGGCGATATCATTATTCAAGAGGAACTGCCAGCTGCTGCGCGCTCGACTGTTTCCACGTTGACCCATGTCTTGAAGCCGGACTACAGAACCTCTTCGTTGTCCAGAACGCGCGCCACCGTGTTTGATTCCACTTTCCAGCCGCTGAACTCGAGAAACACTCCTTGGATTGCCCGGACGATCACCGCAGCCCCCTCGCCGGCGGTCAGAGACGACGAGGTTTCCAACAATATCTGCTAGACCCTTGGGAAGTATACGATATTGGATGAGCGCGTCGCCAGCAGACGGCACGAGACGCACAAATTACATCTCCCAAGGCAGACTGGGCAATGAGCGAGGAACAAGTCTCAGCTCATCCGTTAGCGCGCGTTCACCTGCTCGCCCAGCGGGTGGCGCGTTTCGAAGCCAGCAGCACCACCCGCCAGCCGCCTGCAGCACGCTGCCGCGCGTGCCTCAGCGCGTCCTCGCAGCGCGTGCAACGCTCCGCTCGGCGCCAACAGCACTGCATATTGGCGGCGGCAGCAGCTGGCAACCGGCGGCCGCGCGAAGCTGCTCAACTATGCAGCGCAGCGCAAAACAAGCAATATGCCGCCACGAGCAGCTACGCGCTAGTTGCGCGCGCCAATGCGCTCCACACTCGATAAGGCGCAAGCGGGCGGGCGGGGTGGCTCCCCTCGCTACGCGCGTGCGCCAGCGAGTTTGCGCCGGCGCATCCGCACGGCGATGCATGACCGTTGCTGCGTTGGAGCGCCGGAGAACTTCATAAGGCGCCGTGCTGTCAGCTAAGGAGAATGTCTCAGCCCAGTGTACGGCGATGCGCACGCGGCTCACAGCGGGCGCGCTCGAGAGCATGGCGGCATGAGCGCGCCCAGCGCGGCACGGCGCGAAATGGCGACGAGTCGCCGTCAGCGACCAAACGACAGGTGACGACGCCACTCGCGCGTGCGCACGGGCGGCGGGGGCCGCCAGCGCGCTCGCGCGGAGGAGAGCGCGGGGCGGCTGTGGGTCTGGCCAGCAGCACGAGGGTATGCGCAGCACTAGGTAGACAGCCGTGTAGCATGGCGCGCAGCGCGTCGCGGGGAGCGGCGCGCCTTTGTGCAGGCACCCACCGCAGTTGCAGCGGACGGCGTAGGGTAGAGAGCGTTGTGACCAGCCCGGTAGCAGGCGCGCCAAGGACGGACTGAGAAGAGAAGCAAAAGAAATAAATACGTGCAACTGGTCCAAAATCATTAATTGCGTCGTATGATCGGGGTTACAATGGAGACCATATTCTTCATCATTATCTCTGCTCCTACATTGTGTACCATAACATCCATAAATACAATACGGCCAAGCCATCCAATGGCCACTTGCTACTGTTACACGCCCTATATACGGCCAATTAATCTATTTTGAAATAATTACGGCACTAATCGGCCATTTATAGCCCAAAATATTTCATATGCGAGATCTTGAGAGAAGCTAAAGATCCGCATGAGGCCTCGTTGGTTGGTTCTTCATCCAGCGTACACCGCCCATTCAGGCCGATTCACCTCCCGCGCCGAGCATTCTTCCATGCCTCCGACCCTACTTGCCAGAGGTTACGAGGTTCTAACTGCCAGTCCAATTTACCTGGGGTATGCTAGGCTCTTGAAAGTTTCACTCTACAGTCACCGATGTCTTAAATCAGTTGGTGTCGCTTCGTAGCAATGTGTCGTGTCTACGGCGCCGCTGAGCTTGTTACGCAACGAAGCGCACGGTCGCCAAGATTTGGTAAGAAAGAAGCCACGTGGTTGGCACCTCCTTACCACCCAACTTGGCAGATCTATCCATCTATGTGGGTAGGGGCCCATCTTCCATCTCCGGCCTGAGAATGACGCGTCTGTTCATGCGTCGACGGTCCTCATTCGGCGCCAGATTCGCTGTGTTTAACATAATTTTGCCAGAATTCGTCAGGAAAGTAATATTCTTTGCATTCTACGGATACCTGACAAGAGCCCTCCTGTAGAAAAACGAATCATACGGTTTCGAGAGTTGACTCAGTGAGTAGAGTCAAGCTTGCCAGGTTGTCGCAGTCAAAAATAAGAATGATGCCTGCTATACTGGATGAGGTTGCATTTCATTGGCGCCCTTGGACCGACCAAACGAGGTTTCGGCGCATCATCACTTATGATATGTACATACGGCGTAGTATTGATATTATGAGACGTACCTTCACTAAATCGTTCAGACCGTTGGGTTACTCTCTTCGAATCTCTCTAAATGAACGTTATTTCGCGCTTCTCCACTTTCTCTCATGCTCGGAGTCGTGTCCCTCCAAATCGTGCAGCAGTCATTCGAAGGTTAGACTGAATAAAGGACGAAACGAATGGATTCTGTATATTTCGGGAAGATGAAGAAGCCTTCCCAACTTCTATGTGGGATGCCGTGCGGATTTTACGGGTAACGACACGGGAGTGATGACTGCGTACATCGCGCGAGGAGCAACTCCGATGGTGCCATGAAGCCGAGCCTACGCTGCTCAGAAAACAGTACCGACCACGAAAGCATCACTCCAAACGCAGTTTGCGAGAGGATGAAATGTTCTGGGTTTGAGCGCGCCCAATGGTGCGTCCAACGCGCGGGAGCCGGAGGCGCAATGACGGCACCGCATGTCCGTGAGTACATGGTCGGCTGCACCTGGAAGCGCGGACGCACGGACCAAATCGAGTAGCGGACAGCGAGTGATAGGTGCAGTCGCGGGGCCTCTCCGCAAAGACGCAAAGTAAATAAATTTTTTAGATCTAAGGGGGGACCATGGATGAGAAGGAAAGCAGGGTGTTGACATGAATGAGTGCGACTTGCATCGCCCACTTGGGAGAAAAATGAAACGCAAACTAGCACGGACGCAATTTGAGAAGGTCGCGAAAAAGTGGAGGGTGTCGCGAAGAGTTAGAAACCTCTACAAAAACTAGAGACCCAAGAATTAAACTGCGCAGATCAATTCAATATTCCAAAATTTTTAATTTTGAGTGCCAGCCTCGCCACCCCTCGCGCGCCCCAATAGCCCAAAAAAATTAGCGTAGTTTTCCAAGCGAACAGAACTATATTTCACTTTTGCAGAACACAGACGCTCTGTCGAGTTGACATATTCTTTTTTGTACACAAACCCACACCCCAGGATGTACGGAAAAAAGATGCCCCCATCGGGACAGAGTAGCTACTCAAGTACAACACTAGTCCCTAGCTGCCTCCAACTGCAAATCTTCCTTTTTGCTAAAAACATCGATGAGTTATGGTGAAAGAGGAAAAATATCGCCAGTCAAGCAGTGGGTCGGATATTGAGCGCGAAAGAGAGACAGAAAGGATGGCGTTAAATAGTGTAAGTGCG